>BGNK01004221.1:1994-18000 GCA_003297005.1 Symbiodinium sp. clade A Y106
CTCTGCGTCTGCCTCAGCAGCATCCAGAATCGAGTCATGCAATGGGTCCCGATCCATTGTCGATGGCCCGGGCGAGGCGGTGGGTCCTCCAGACCCAGGCAAGCACAATGCGGCACTACCCCTATGGCGTATGCAAGGGAGGCAGGGTCTAACCCCTATCAACCTGAAGCTGAGTTTCAAAGGTAAGGGTGCATGCACAACCTCAACCTCAGAAGGTGCGTCAGCAGGGTTACGTGGGGGCAGTCGCAACCCAGAAACCCAATCCTGTGGGCTTGAGCAGATGATCAGTAGGCATTGCACTTGGGGTCGGCGCTCATGACAGGTCT
The DNA here is from genome assembly GCA_003297005.1 of Symbiodinium sp. clade A Y106. NCBI lineage: Eukaryota > Dinophyceae > Suessiales > Symbiodiniaceae > Symbiodinium > Symbiodinium sp. clade A. The sequence continues at coordinate 2,321 of BGNK01004221.1, forward strand.
TGACGCTAGACTGACAGCAGGCTTGTACAAGGCGTGAAGGCACAGAGGTGACTAAGGCGCACCGGTCGTCCAACGGGCGACGCAACAGGAGCTGGCGGAGGCCAGCCAGCAGAAGGCGCCAGACCTGTGCATAACCATTACGTATGATAAGGGTGTTACAGGTCGTTCGTGGTTGTCGACGACATTTGCGCCGCGAGTGGGCCTGTGGTTTGTGTCTCCATCTGCGAAATCTACGACCTGCACATAAGACACGTGTAAGGTGCATGCATAGCTTCCAGCGGTAATTCTGAAGGCATGTTATGAGCCCACTGGGATCCTGACCTGCAATGCAATGNCAAAATGATCGATGTAGACATAGGCACGTCTGTAGCCGCCCGCCGCATCAAACATTCCCAGTAGGACCATATGCATGAACTCCGCACAAACGAGTGTGCTGCGTTGCAGTTCCTCCGCCTCGGCCCAACAAGCCGTGCAGGCAAATGGCCATTCAGGCTCACGCCAGCCATGCATTTTGTTGCTCCCGTGCAGGAAGCCCCTGAAAAAAACAGCGTGCTCCAAATCAGCGTCGTCTGTGTCAGGGCGAGAGCAGCCCAGAATATCCATGACCCTCGAGAGCGGAACCTAATCATCCCTTGCGAGGGGTAACTCACAATGAGCCGAGAAGCTTACTACTACTACTACTACTACTACTACTACTACTACTACTACTACTACTTCTACTACTACTACTACTACTGCTACTGCTACTGCTACTGCCACTGCCACTGCCACTTCTACTACTACTACTACTACACTCCTACTCCTACTACTACTACTACTACTACTGGGATGCTCCTGATATGCTTCGTACAGCTTCCCGCGATGAACCAGTATCATAGCGCTTGCTGTAGCCCCGTCGGCGCCGTCGGCTTCTTGGATAAGTCCAGACAGGGAAGGCCACCCAAATTTGCAAAACAAGCTCGGCGGGGCCTCTTTGAATTTTGGCCTACAAATTTGGAAAGTGAACTGCCGAAGCCTAAAGCTAAAGGCCACAGAAACTCATCAAGACTCCAGAAACCGTGCAAAGCCCGTCTTGAGCTCTCGCCGAACTCTGCAGCTCTACACAGGAGGGATCAAATGGCTGGGAGAAGCTTCGAAGAAGCTGCGCAAGTCTTGCAGGCGGTCCAAGAGTGCACTCAAGAGCCTGCATGATTTTGTCGGGTTTATTCGGCTGAGGCCCACATTGGGTTCCACAAACCGCTTGGACCGGGACCACACGCCAAGAACCAGGAATACAGGATAAAATTGCTGGTGGCGGCTTTGGCCCTCTGTTCGGGGATTGAGGCTTGGCAAGCTTGCCGTCACCTTGTTGTTCGATTGCCATTTGTCACCAGCTTTCCTCACGTGCTCGTTGGTTCATTACCCTACACCCTGAACCTCGAACGACATGCCTCGCCTGGATTATCCGAGTGTGAGCGCCGAAACCTTGAGCCTCAAATCCGCATGCATACTGCTCCATTACTGATACATTTTTCTGAGACATTGGCGTGTTGCCGTGGCTCCGTGCAGCCCTGAAGCGAATTCGGATCAGCATTTTGATCGTCGTGGTGCACCGTGTTGTCATGTCCGGATTTAAGTTCCCAGCGAACGTCGACTTGCAACCCACACTCGCAGACCGACCTTCTGGAAAAGCAAGCCATGAACGCCAACATGGGCGACGAGGCGGCTTGTTGGGTTGCAGGCTTCATGCCAGGGTGCATGACAGATTGCGGCTCTGAGGGACTTTGGCGTTGCTGCGAAGATTTGTTGCTGCATGGCACATGAAGAAGCAAAGATCCTTCTGCATCCGGCTTCCCTGGAGCTTTGATGATTCGCTAAAGTGGGCTGGTGTATACGTGGCACGCGGTTGTGCAATGTAATGGATTGAAAGTCGTCGCAGAAACGTAAGGGCCTGTAGTGTTGGGACTACCTAGTAAGACTGAACCCGAGCTGCAGCATGTTTGTTTATTGATGTTTCTTGCTATTATGTTGGCTCCGGATGGTTGTTGTGTCTAGACAGGAACTTGTGGATCACGTGGACCCTTGCCTGCCTTGTGCGAGTGTGAGCATCGAAATCGAAGATAAGCCCCGAACCCTTGCTGAGTATGGGAATCTATTGGCTTCCATGAGTGAGGCTGCTTTCTACCGTTACTTCGAAGTTGCACCCCAATGCGGGCTTTGTAATATTCACCCTACATGAAGCATCGCGTGCGCGCGTCTACGCCCATAAAAGAAGCCTCTGATCCGAGGTGCGGCGGCTTCGGGAGGCCAACAAGGTGCTCCACAACGGGGTTGCTCCGGGTGTGATGGTACGTGTCGAGGATCTGAGACTGAGAGTTGTGATAAGTAAGGCTGTACCCCGGCTTGCTGGATGTAAGGGTTCGCATTGCCAAGCACCCCGATCCTTAAGGTACTGTATCAGTCGAGAGGGGTGAGGACAGTGTCGATAGTGACACTGGTGGTCGTCAGAGCATGCAGTCGAACCGCAAGTTGCAGCTGGAATGTCTTGGATGCTGCGAGGCCCTAGTACGCCAGCTCCGGCAATCGGAGGTGGAGCGCGGCAAGCTGCTGCAGCAGCTGCAACAGGCGGCCCCAGTCCTCGTCCTTCTTGTTGTTGCTGTGACTCTGGCTGTGGCTGTTTATGTTGTACTGTTGGTTTTTGTTGCTGTTGCTGATATAGCTACTCTTATTAATGTGGCTATTGGCCTTGGCATCGTTGGGGTTGTTGCTGCTGCTGCTGCCGCTGCCCCTGCCTGCTGCCCGCTGCCTGCCGCTGCTGGTGCTGGCGCTCGTGGGGTGGCGGTGGGTGGTGCTGGTGCTTGTGCCGGTGCTGAGGGTTTTGCTGCTTGTGGTGGCGGTTGTTCGGTTTGCGAGTTCTGTTCTGTTGCAACGGAGGATAAGAACCTGGGGCTGAAATTCGGCTTCAGGATCAGGCCGAGCCTGGGCTGTAGATCCTGTGGCGTATCTCTCGACAATCCCGTGAATCACCGCGGCTCACGAAAAGTTTGCAGCTTCATCTGGCTAACTTGACCGTGAAAGTCAAATACCAACAGAGCTGGAAAGCTTCCGCTCAGTTCTCCTTATCACACTCGAGCCTCAAATTTCCATCGTCTTACAATCATGCCGCACCCAACCCTCAACCCTTAGACCCCATGGTCCTGAACGCGCACCCTAAAGCCTGTCAAGGCACGCCAGTAAAAATCCCTGATCCAGTCTGAAGCTGGATATTTCGATCGGAGACCGTCCTGAGGATGATGGACATAGACTGGGTGCTTCCGGTCCAGCGACAGCGTTTTGGATTGAACGGGTTGGGGGGTTCAAGGGCCTATCGGGTTCACAGTCTTAAGCGGCGCATGGGTTTTAGGTATCATAGGTCGACAGGACTGGGTCATGGATCCATCGATGGAAGTTGCAAGTTACAATTGGGGCTCGAGGTTTGGGAAGGACATACGTTCTTCAACACCTCTAAAGCTGACCTGAACCCCACGGCCCAAACCCAAAGCCCCTAAACACTGCTGGTGTAGAAATCCATCTCTCGACTTTTTCCCCTGCTCCGTCCCCGCCAGGTTCGATGGCAGCTGGGCATTGCAGAGGAAGGTTTTAGAGTGCCAGGTTTTAAACTTCAGTGCTTACCCTTGTAGAACCCATTTTCGGGTTTAGGGGCTTAAAGCAGATCGACGCTTGAGCTTTCAGGGTCCAATTGCTGCAGGGTACAAAGAGAAGGCAAAGTTGAATGATAGACCAGGGGGGAGATTGTTTCTACTGTACCGGCCCAGAAGAGTCCTTGCCTGACACTCGCCTCAGGACTTGAGAGTCACACGATATCTGGCCCTCTACCATGTGGACCCCATGCGTGAACCCCATGAAGCATGTGGAGGAGCCAAGTGGGGTTTGCGATGACCCCGGTGGCCCACCTCCAAGCAGTGGCGATGAGAGTCGCTTGGCTTACCCTGTGATTCACGGGCTTTCTTCTGAACCCGAAACCTCGGCGGGGGCTTATCGTTGAGGGGTTGGGGCCCGGGGCTGAGGCTGCGATTGTAGCATGGAAGTTTCAGGGTTCAACGTTCAGGCATGGACGTTGCATCGCACGAATTCAGGGTTTCAATGTTAAAGGCCCGGAGCTTAGGGTTCAGCTCGAGTTTGTTGAAACCACCAGAAGAATCATAAGTCAGTGTTTTAGTTGTACCGGGTATGCTGAGCGGGTCGTGATAGTGGCGTACAGGAGCATTTAAAGTTGAGGGGTGAAGGCTTACAGATTAACGATCTGGCAGGACTTGGTCACTGGACTCAGAATTCGGTTTTATGGTTCCATCACATACTCCGGTTTCTCCGGCTTCCCATGCCAAGGCCTGTCGTGGCTGAGGCTAGGAGGAGAGCCTGCGGCAATGAACGGAAATCCCAAATCCAAACCCTCAGTCAGGCCTGAAACGCTTCACGACAAACCCGCAAGTCTGAAAGCCCGGCAGCATGCTTGTTGGTTGTACAGCCGCGCATGCAATGAAGACAGCTTCCTACACCTGCATCGCAGCTAACCTGAAAAAACCCAATCCCTGAACCATAACAACCCTACACCCCAAACCGCCCTACACTTGCAGCCTCATGCAGCACGCCCGAGCAGAAGGTTCCGCCTACGTGTCAACCGTTGACCAAGCCGAGGTCGGACGTCCGAAGCTTCAGGGATTTCTTGCAGTTTGAAGATTGAGGATGAACAGGGCTCTACTCGTATGGCTCTATGGGTTCAGGGCCGTTTCTGACTCTCATCTTCTTGAAACGACTGAGGACGTTTTGTGTCATGCTGGTATTTACTTGGTGGACATACTGTTTTGGCGTACTGCTTGTGCCCAACCGAGCGTCCCGAGCACGGATCAACCATTTCTCTTCATAACTTTAATACCAGGCACCGCCTTGTTATTTACAAGTCCACGCTCGTTGTGATCACATGGAACGCAAGCGCTATGTTTCGCCTGAACATGCAGGGCCGGGATGGGTCAGTAACTCTGTATGGATGGCATCTGCTGTGCGCCAGAGGAGCCTCTTCAGTCAGAAAAATGGAGTTTTCGGCAGGCCGAGACAGTTCGTCCACAGCTCCAAATGGCGCCAGCGCAGCAGGCCCGGTCAGAAAGCAGAGCTTTGTGGCACGAAGAACAGGAATAGTCTTGACAACAAGCAAACAACCATTATTTCGATGTCGAAAGAGGGAGAGTACGACTGTGAGGAAAAGGAGCAGGACCGTAGGAGTAAGCGCCAGCGTAAGCGCAAGAGTCAGAAAATGAGTAAGAAGAGGAGTAAGACTAAGTGCAAGAGTGAGTAAGGGTATGAGTAACAGTGAGAGTAACAGGAGTATAGCAGGAGTTGCAGCAGTAGTAGCATCTAGTAGTTGGAGCAGCAGCCATAGTAATTCCTACGACTCGTCCTCGCCGCGGCGAAAGCCGTACTGAAGTGCTGCAACCAAAGTATGTGTTGTGCTGCCAGCTGCTAATCTTCGCGCTTACCGCGCAAGGGACGGTAGCGAATTGCAGAGACCCCTGTCGCAGAAAGTCATGCATGTTTGCTGTTGATCTTCTGTTGTTCTTGATTGCAGCCCAGGGTTGTTTCCAACAGTGGTTTCTGAGGTTTTGAGTGAACTTTATCTTTCCTCAATATCAAAATTCGCCACTGAGTGTTACATGGAGTGGTGGCTAATGTGTCCAGCTCTGAGGTTGAACATGAACTGAACTTTTGAAGCTATTCACTCAAGGCCCACGACCTACGTAAACCCAGATCACGTGTCTCGTGCTCCGACATCATTAGGAGGGCAGGCATCACGACACTGGAAACCTGAAACAGGAGCGGCCGAAGCGCACGGCCAGCGCAGAGCTCGGACCAGTGAGTTCCACAAATCCACCGCTAGGATTTAGGGTCTCCGGACATGTTTCCACTTTGAGAATGATCACGGCAATAGTGTTAAAAACTGAGAAGTCGATCCTAGAGTGCTAGAGAGCTGTGATAGTAGTAGTAGTAGTAGTACTACTACTACTACTATTCGCACTAGTATTAGTTCTAGTACTGGTCCTAGTACCAGTGATTCGTACAACTACTGCCACTGCTACTGCTACTGCTAGTACTACTACGACGACTACTACTACTACTACTACTACGACTACTACTACTACTACTACTCCTGCTACTACTACTACTACTACTGCTGCTGCTGCTACTACTACTACTACTGGTACTATTAGCACTAGTATTAGTTCTAGTACTAGTCCTATTACCAGTAATTCGTACAACTACTACCACTAGCACTAGCACTAGCACTAGCTCTACCACTACCACTGCTGCTGCTGCTACTACTACTACTACTACTGCTACTACTACTACTACTGCTACTACTACTACTACTACTACCTACTACTACTACCTACTACCTACTACTACTACTACTCCTGCTACTACTACTACTACGACTACGACTACTACTACTACTACTACTACCACTGCTCCTGCTGTTGCTACTGCTTCTTCGACGACGACAACTACTACGACTAGTAGTCGAGTACTATGACGGCTACTGCTGCTGCTGCTCCTACTCCTCCTAGCTACACAACCACCAGTCATGGGTAGCTTTTCAACAGCTTTGTTACTCTACTGCTTGACACCGGTATAGGTCCCTCGGCTTGCCCTAAACCCGCCAAACCTTAGTCTCTTGAAGGCCCAGAGCGCGAACCCGCCCGCCTCCCACAGAGGTGCTGCACTGCGACCGCAACCTCGCCAGCTTTTTGCCTTGGGCGCTGCACTGGCAGCATTGGCAGGAACGCATAGTGCTCAGGGTTTAGGCTTCGGAGGTTGGATTGAGACATACACACGCTTATGTTATGATTTCCTCTGCTATAAATAGTTTCATGAAGTGAACTACCGTCGCATCGCCCTCATCAGCAATGTGTCATCATCGCCAGGCACCTTGTCACGAGCGATGTGTTCGTTCTTCCTACTCATCGTCCTTGGGTAGTTGTCAGCAGCACAGTAGTGGCAGGTGGCTGCCTTCGTAGGTTTGGGAGAAGCGAGGTTTTCGACCATTTGATGGCTCTCGCTTCGCTTCCCCAGCATCTCCGTCACCATAACCGGCCGAATGGCAATGACGTGATAGCGAAAAAGTAGTTGAATGCGCTTGAGTTTTCCAAAATACGATCAGATGGGGTCCTTGAAGACCAGAATAGGATCTTTAGTTTATTCTACTGGACGATAGTTATATGAGGACTGGACGGGGATACTATTTCTAGTTAGTTTTGCTTGTGAGATCACATGTCGTGTGCTCGTTCAGGAGGTCTGCACCTTTCCGGCAACGCCAGTGATGCCATGCAAGGCGGATCTCAATGTCCTAACTAAACCCGTACAAATGCTCAAAGTTTCAACTTCGAGATTGAACTGAAACCAGACTTCGGCACGGCAAGATTGCCGTATGTTGGGATTTCGTTCTTTATGAGATAAGGGCTTAGCGGCTTCAGGCTTAACCGCGTGACAGTGACCTGCCAGTGTCAGCTTATCATGCCACACTGGAACCCACCGAAGTTCCAGACCCCCGTATCTGCAGGTTTGTAGATGATGGTCCTGGAATCATGGTGTTGAGTTTCGGGTCCTCGGATGCTTCGAGCCTCTAATGCTCCGGAGATGTGCGAAAGCTTTAGACTTGACGGTTTCCGGTTTCATTGATTCAGGCTTTAGGTTTTCCGGCGTTGCCCCTTGAACTTCGTTCCGGGCATAAGACTTCCGTGTTTGACCACCAAGCTGCTGTAGGAGGGAGGCTAAGAGGTGGCCATACTGTAGACGCCCACATTTGGATCGAAGACCGAAGGCAGAGTTTCCTTTGTTTCAGCCCAGGGCTAGAATCTAAACCGTAACCCTGAAGCCTGAAGCCGTTTAGGGTTTTGGGGTGTCTGGGGTCTAATAGCAGCTATCGGATAAGGTATGGCTGAGGGAGCATCATCAAGAACATCTCCGCCAGAATTGTTATTCTTCATGATTCAATGCCTGAGGAGATCGAGGCAAAGTGTTGAAAGTTGTCCCGAGCGAGGTCGTTCAAACTCGAAGGTTTGAAAGTTTCTAACTTTGAAGGTTTGAAGGTTCGAAAAGTGCTGGACTTCGAGAGTTTGTGCACCTTGGCCTTGGTATGCACAAGCTAGCCGGCGTCAAACTTCGAACTTTCGAGCTCGACTGGCTGCTTCAAACTCGAACTTCAAACTTTTGCCGCGGTCGAGTTCGATCGGCCTTCGAAGTTTGAGAGTTTGAAAGTTTGCAAATTCGAAGGTTCGACGGTCTCAAACTTTGAAAGTTCGAAAATTCGAATGTTCGAAGGTTTGAAAGTTCGAAAGTTCGGAGTTTGAAAGAGGTTGGCTTCAGATTCGCTCTGCGGCTAGTGGCTGTGGTCGCGAGTTTGAGAGTTCGAAGGTTTCAATCTTCGAAAGGTTTCAAGTTCTAAGAGGAGAAAGTCTCAGAGATCGGCAGTTTGAAAGGGATGAAACTTCGCGAGTTTGAGAGTTCGAAAGATTGAAAGTTTGCAAAGTTTGAAGGTTTGAAACACGTCGAGATTGAAAGTTCGAAAGTCCGCCGAGTTTTTAGCTCGAAAGTTTGAGAGTTCGAAAGTTTGAAAGTTTGAGTCTGAAAAGTTTCCAATTTTTGAAAGGCTAAGCATGTGGTGGCAAATGACACAAGTGGCATTGCACTAGCTTATGCTCGTGCCCAACCCCGGTAGACTCTTTGGAGTGCCCACGAGAAACCATGTGTCGATGAAGCAACAATCCTAAATCCTGAATTCTTTTCCCCTAAGCCTCAGAACCCTCAAACTTATCATTTTGAAGCCCGAGAACCCTCAAACTTGTCAACCCAAGCTCCAAAGCCCTCAACCCTAAGCTACAAGTTTTCGACCTTGAGGCCCCGCGAATCCGAGTCTCTAATTCCAACCGAAGCGTTAAAGCCTCAGAACCAAGAACCCTGAACGCCAGAAGTCTCAAACGGCGAGTCCAGGTCCCAGAACCCAAAACCTTCAAGGCTTCACAACCTACATCCCGCGACATTCGAATTTGCGCAATTACTGCACCTTCACAGTTCCTACTTGACCATTCTGGCCTTATCTAATATTCTCACGACTAAGACCCATTACTTTTAGATGGATAGGCAGATATGGGTGTTATAAGTAGGGTAAGTATAGTTCTAACCCACATTCCAGTCTCACGAACGTCAAAGAACAAGCAAGCCCACCCTCAAACGTAAACCCCTCAAAAGGAAGGCCCCTTATCGTAGGGAGCAAGCCCTAGCCTAGCGTTTGGGGCTCAGGCTTAAGGGTAACCTCTAAGCCCTAAACCCTCAACCCTAATCCCTAAAACCCTACACCCTGAACACGAAGCTTCAAGCCCAGAAGCAGCCTGCTCTGTTGTACCCTGAACTTAGTTACACCCCTTTGAAACCCGGTTCGCACTGTTTAACATCTGAATATATAAATGTCAATACATTTCGATGCTTGACGAGCAACAAACACTGCTAGGACGCTACTGACAGTATCTGTGAGTTCAAGCAAAGTTGGTAACTCGGCGGGTACGATTCGTTACTGGCATCGACATGTGTTTGTTGTGAGATCATACATCACGACAATAACGATTTGTTAAGGGCATCGGCGTGTGTCTATTTTGAGACCACACATACAGGGGGCACGATTTGTTATGGGCATTGTGAGCACATGACAGGAGGCACGGTTTGTTACGAGCATCGGTCTGCATGTTGGCGTTACCGGGCCCAGGCCCTAAAATGAGGACGTCAACATGGTTTCAAACTCAAACTTTCAATCTTCAAACTCTTCCAACTTGCAAACCTTCAAACTCCCAAATTTTCAATTTTTGAACATCTCAAACATTCGAACTCTACGGCTTTCAAGCTTTCGAAGTTTGAAAACTTCAAACCTTCAACCCCCGAAAATTTGAAACTTTGCGAACTTTCAAACTTTCGAACTCAAACCTGAAGGCTGCTCCGTGAGCCTCTACGCATCTCCAGCGGTCCTTCGCCTTGCTCCTTCGTGCAACGCGCGTTGCCGCGGCTTCAAACTTCCAAGCTGGATTCCTCTTCAAACTCGAAACTCGCAAACTTTCAAACTTCAAACTTTTCATTCTCCAAGATTTTCAAACTCTCCAATCTTGTCCAACATGTAATGCGTTCAAACTCTCAAAAATTCGAGTTCAAAAACACTCGTGACACCTATCTTCTAGTGTTTCGTAGTTTATTGGCCCGACCTCGCAGACCCCGTAGACTCTAGATCCGAACCCGAGTAGATACACCAACAAGCCCTAAAGCCCAACCTGGTGGACCAAGCAAAACCCAAAACCATAAACCCTCCAGCAATCCCGAACTACTTTAAATGCCCAAAAATCCAACCCCAGATCCCCAAAACCCCAAAACTACCCTCAAACGAGTCATGCCGTGGAATTGCCCAACGCGACAGCGGGGGCGCCTCGCATAAACACTGAGGGAAAAACTTTAGCAACTCCTACACCCGAAATTTCGGAAGGTGCTACGTCCGAAAATATGCTGCAGGGCATTAATGCAAGCCGCCGGTCAGCAGCCATGAGTCACCAGGTTGAGGGGCTTGGGGTAGTCATGACTTGTCCGGGTAAGAGTGGTTATTTTAGTTTGAGCTCGTAGAGATCAGGGTTGGGCATTTAAGGTGTTGTTCTTGTGCTGCTCAGGTGTTTTAGCGAAGCCCTTTTATTCCTTACTTGGGATGCATTTGTCACACGCGGTTGCGGTTGCTGTGGTTGTGGTTTCTGTTAGTACCATCACTGCCAATTTGCTGTTCCTGCGATTACTGATGAAGTTGTTGTTCGTATCATTATTCTTACTGTTGGCCGAACTGTTGCGACTATTGCTAGTATGAGCAACCCTGTCCTTATCTTCCTTGGGTTTTACAGAGTCTTCGTGGCATGTTCGTCAATGCTAAAGCAACAGATTCTCAGGCACCTGGTTTGATCAGATCACCCTCCATTTCAGGAGCAGCTCCCTCCTTCAAACCCTTGGGTGCCAAAGCGACTGGTCAAGGGCGTATGGCTTAGGACAGTCAATTGAAAAGCTCTCCATCTGCTGCCGACAACTCGAACTCCTGATCAAGGCCCTAAGTCCCAACTCCTACCCACAGAGACAACACCAGGACTAGATCGAACCAGGACCGTGGTAGTAAAGGCCAAGCGGAGCGTGCAGCTTCCCGAGGTCGATCCGCACCGGGAGTCGGCACCACATCTTCCCTGGGTACTCTGGCTGTGCCAGCGGAAGAGGGGAGTTGTCGGCTGAAGGGTAGCACGGAGGTTTCAATAATTTGATGTGCTGTTTGGCGTTTCATGGAGTGCTCTGCTGTAGTTGTCGTAAAAGGGTTTCCTTTCCCGTGCGTCAGGTACAAGAGTTTTCAGTTCAGTCAGTGCGGAGATGGAAGGCCCTCAGCGTAAGATTGAAACCCGGAGGGTTGGGGCCTCGAAGGATCGAAAGCAGCGGATTCTACATTCGCGGATGCACCATCCCAAAGTATCATGGAACCTGAACGGAGGAACCATGATGGGCGACGGGGCTATTCTGAAATGGAGTGATGCGCACAAGTACGCACACCACGGAACGAAAGCCCATGCACATACACAAGCACGCACGCACGCAGAACGCAACACGATACACAACACACAGCACTCCAGAGTAATCCTCAACTGCCGAATTCTGCATGCAGATAATGTCTCATATACCGCTTGCCTCTTTCTGAGCCGACGAACAATGCTGCACAATTCTTGCAAACAAAGCCTCCAACGTACGGAAGCCCTCAACCCCAGGCCCCAAACCCCTGAAGCCCGAAAGCCATAAAACCTAAACCGCGAAACCCCGAAGCCCCACACTCCGACACCCTACGCACCATGCTTAAAGCCCAAAATGCTTACACACCCCTTATCAGACCCTAGACAGAGCAGAGCAAAGGCTCCATCTCCATGATCCCTCCCGAGTCGTTGCCGTCAAGGCATCAGGGCTTCGGGGTTTCAGGGCCTCGGTTTTTTAAAGGCTCGAGTCGGACGGCCCAAACCCCAAAACACCATTCTTCAACCGCCAAAGGCCTTGATTTACACCAAGCACCTGATTTGAAAGCATACCCCCTTGGCCCAAACGTACGCCAGGTTCTTTGCTTTAGAAATGCCACTACACTTTAAAAGAAAAGAAGGAAGCTTGGATCCGAAGCCCAATGCTCTGGACCCTATGGTCCGCTTTGAGATTTATCGACAGCAAAGAGCCTAAATCACGGTAGAAGAACACAACAGGCATCAAGGGATAACTGTTACTAGATATTAAGACGACTACACTAGAGTTTCGGGTGTTAGTGGCTAAACAGAACCGGAGACCGGCCTGCCAACTAAGTTAAGATTGTAAGAACGCCCTGGAACCGAAACCCTAGAGCCTAAACCCTTTAACCTGGGGAGGGGAAGCAGGAATGCGGGGGCCTACCGGGTTTCCTCTCTGTTAACCTGAGACCTAAGCTCCAAGTTGAACACCGGAAGTCCAAGGTGCCCGAAGGCTCAAGCCCAAGAGCCCCCTAAACATCCCCAAACCTTAGGGGTTTAGGGTTTAGGGCTTAGCCCACACCCCCAACAACGAAACTGAACCCAAAGACCCTAAGCCCCATGCTTCGGGTGAGAGCGATATGCCTTGACCTGCCGAAGAGCCAGGGCCGCGCCCATGACCTTCACCGCCCGCGGCAAGAGCCCGGATCTGATCATTTACGCTCGGGACCCAGGAGTTCGAAGCTACGTTTCTCGGCACCTACACTAGATGTTTAGGGTGTAGGGTAGTATAGAAATTTGCCTACTTAATTGAGCAGGGGAACTGGACTTGGAGGTTGAAGCTGTTCCAGAATGTAGGGATTTCAGGGTTCTGGAAGCTGAGGATGTAGAGCGGTGCCATAAAGTGTTGTTTCAGCGAACAGCATGCCAGCGAGCATGAGTATGAGATTGAGTGAGGCCTCTTCAAGGGATCTTCCATGCTTCGTTATCGTTGCCTCCTCCCAAATCGGAAACCCTGGCTTCAACCAGACCCTGCCCTTGGCGACAGGGCGCAGCACAACGCGCAAGAACCCAAAGCCGCACCCTCCCCTAAACCTAAACCCAGAGCCCTGAAAAGAAGCTCGCCTCAAGCCTGAGCACTTAAAACCCTTATGCAACAAAGCACCAGAGTCAGGTGGAGCATCTCAGGGCTCGCAACCTCGAGGATGCTTGGAGTAAGGGCTTCGGGCATCTGGGTGGAGTAGGTAAGGGTTTGCAGTTTGGGGGTTAAGGCTTCAGGCATTTCCCAAAGAATGCCGTGTGAAGGGAGACTTCAGAGGGCGGGATTCGCTCGCATCGCTTACGGAAAGTCAGACATGGCCGTGTAAACTGCTGCGAAGAATCTTCAGAATCAGGATGTGGTCAGCGTAATCCGGACTCCTAAGCCGAATACACCAAATGCCCAGAGCCCCAAACCCGGAACCCTTAAAAACCCCCACTCAACAGAAGAAGTCCAGCAGGCGAGGTTGTTCGTTTGTTCTTAGGACATTGCCGGTTCCTGAAATTCGAAAGGCTACCCATGGCACAAGCTCAAAACTCCGACTGTGGGCCTCGAAGGCACACGAACCCGAAACATCCGAAACCCTCTGAACCTCCCAGCAGCCCGAAAGACTGAAAAAGCATCCACGCAGTGCATGAATCCATGATTTCCAGACCCGGAGCCTGAAATACCTTTCAATTCCTGAAGCGAGCGAGGAGCGCCACCGGGCACTGATGAGCTTATTGAGCACTGCTCGGGAGGGCATGGCGATGCGGAGTGCCATCCTCCAGGCATTACGAAGTAGGATTCCGGGTTGAGGGGCATTTTCACCTACGGGCTTCATGTTTAGGCTTCGCAGGGAGTTGGCGGCCTGACCGAGGCCTGTGGCCAAGGGGTCAGCGACCTAGAGTTCATGGCAGCTTCGGTTGCATATCGGCACAATGCATTCTACACATCCCCTCCTTAAACAGAACGGGCATAAGCGAACTTGAAAGCACTGTTGCACAAACTGCGGCAATTGCTGCTACATGTGACACAACTTCGATGACTCGAGTCTTGAGGCTCTGTCATCCTTGCTGGCCCCGTCGAGTCAAGGGCACGTACTGAAGCTGAGGACAATTATCCAGCTCTGGCCAGAAAACGAACGCAAAAACGCTCCCCAGCGCAGGCCATCTCTCGCAAAAAATCCGGTGGTGAAAAGCACTAGCCTTGCACCCTTCGCTGCATTCAACAGCCGCTCAACGCCGGACGAACCGATCATCAAAAGGTTCGCTTCCAGTCCTTAATTATAGCTGATGTATTCAAGTGCAACATATCCCGAATCTCAGTATGACCGAACTGAGTCTTGTGTGGAGGCTGGTGCAGTGCTGCCCTTGGTAGAGTTACTGCGCGACTCCAGCGCGCCGGTGCTCCAGGAGGCGGGTTTTACGAGGAGCATCACCTCTGCGACTATTCTCAGCATTGCTGTTGTCATCGTTTCTATTGCCCTTGCTGCTCTTACTGCTCCTTGCTGTTGTACCTTACCCGGTCCTTTACAAGCCCATAACACCGACCAGGCTCCCGGAGCTTGCCGAGAACTCCTACTACTCCTACTCCTACTCCTACTACTACTACTACTACTACGTACTACTACTACTACTACTATTACTGCTATTACTACTACTACTACTACGACCACTACCACTACCACCACCACTACCACTACCACTACCACTACGACTACTACTGCTACTACTACTACTACCACTACTACTACTCCTACTAGTACTACTGCTACTGCCACCGCTACCGCTGCCCCTACTCCTACTCCTACTCCTAGCCCCACTCCTACTCCTTCTCCTATTCCTACTACTACTACTACTACTACTACTGCTACTGCTACTGCTACTACTACTACTACTACTACTGCTACTCCTGCTGCTACTACGACTGCTACTAATTACTAATTTCTAATTACTAATTCTAATTACTAATTACTAACTACTACTACTACTACTACTACTACTACTACTACTACTACTACTACTGCTACCACTACTGCTACTGCTACTGCTACTACTACTACTACTACCACTACTACTAGTAGGTATACGGTTGGTAGGTGACGCCAGTGTTTTCTTCGTTTGAGTGTGTTATTTCTCGAGTTTTGAGCTGTTTTTACTTGTCGGAGGGGGGTACGCCCTTTTTGTGTTTTTTTGTGTTAGCAACTGTTGTCTTGCTGAACGCTGTTATTTCTCGAGTTTTGGCCTAGTTTTAGGTGGACCTCGGAAAGATCGGGCTTTTTTATGACACTGTTTTTTGGCATTTTGGAATCTTGACTTTTTGCGTTTTTTGTTGGACGCTGCTATTTCTCGAGTTTTTGCTAGTTTTCGCTAGTTTTTCATGTCTTTAGTGCAGCATCACGATTTTGAAAAAAAACTTGTTTTCTACATTCGGTGTTATTTGCAGACAGTCTTTGCTGTTAAACAGGCTTTACTGTCGGAGAGGCTTTGCTGTTAAACAGTCTTTGTTGTTAGAGAGGCTTTACTGTTAGACAGGCTTTGCTGTTAGACAAGGGTTCCAGGAGGGCCTTGGGTGATAGGCAGTCCTGATTTAAAATG
>BGNK01004221.1:25970-52635 GCA_003297005.1 Symbiodinium sp. clade A Y106
CCCCCCACCCCGTACCAGACCATACCATTGGGGGGGGGGAGTTCTGTATTTACATATGCATACATACATACATATTTTTACAGAGAGAGAGAGAGAGGGAGAGAGACAAAGTAGACATTCGCATCCAAGCTCTAAAAACTCAGCATACAGTGTTACCAATATGGTGCTGCAAGACTTACGGAAGTGGTACTACTGGGAACGATAGCCTCCATCATCGAACTGTGGAAGTACGAAGGACGACGCCACAATATGAATGAGGTGTAGCCGGGACGAGACTGAGACCGTGGACACGAAGTCGAAGTGATACTTGCAACGCTGAACCAAGAAGCTTGAGCTTTTGCATGTTCTTTGGAGGCTCTTGGGCTCCGACTCTTCCGTCCCAGCCTTGGCGTGAGGAGGACCCCATGCTAGAGGTTTCAATATTATGTGGTCACCGGTCGTGTTTGATTGGAGTCCTGGGCCCGATAATAGTCATATCGGTCAGGAGAGAAACGCCGAAAGCAGCAGTATCAGTCACGAAGGACTCAATCCAGCAAAATTTTTCAACCATCAAAGCACGTGGCATGATAGCAAAGCTACTTAAGCTTATTGCAACTCTAGTGGCAGCGGGACCAGGAGGAGGAGTAGTACTAGTCGTCGTCGTAACTGCTACTGCTACTACTACCACTACTACTGCTGCTGCTACTACTGCTGCTGCTGCTGCTACTATTACTACTACTACTCCTACTACTACTGCTACTGCTCGGTGTGTAGGAAAGCATTCAAAAGTCAGGCAGCAAGCCTTCCTCATGGCTTGAGTCCTTGCACATGACTATTGATGCGTTTTCCAAAACCCCCATTCTGAATACAAAGCAGCCGCAGTCGCCCCAAGCCTGAGGTGCCGACAAAGGCTGCGGCAAGTGCGATACGATGCTGTGCTGCAGTGTCGGGTTCGGTGGGTCTAGGATGGAGCGTCGGATGGCACGACATCAGGGCCCATGTCCAGCATCGCTTTCCTCGGAAGCAACCTAGAAGTCATCATCGCCAAAACAATGTCACATCTATCCACCCCACTTGGCTGTGCCGTTACTTGAGCTTTGGAAGCCTCGGCGTCGTTTGGGAATTGGCTTTGTTCATAACTCTTGGAAGGGTTTAGGTGCATGAGAAGAGACGAGACTATGAAGCTTAACTTAGTGGATGACTATGGCTACCATGTCTTCGGTAACCAAGATTACCACATCATTCGAACGTGTATCACTGTCGTGTCTGCGGACAGAACTATTGTAAGCATTATTCTTACCATGAGTGTAATCTGCATTCCATCCGCAATCCAATGGTCACAGCAAGTCAGCACTGGAGGCATGCTCTTACTACGAGCAGAATCGCAGAATCAAGACGCGGCGAAGCAGATTCAGCGAGAAACTTCTGCTTCTTTACGGACGAATGACAAGGATCAGTAGCCATGAACCATGGTACACGGTGATGTGCCAACTGGTGTAGAGCCTGAAATTCCTGCCCAAAGGTATTTCTGCTTTGGGTTTAGCCACCGACTGATATTGCCTTGCGTGACCCAGGAAATTTGGCAGCTAACCACAACGCTGCCCAGCTCGCCATCGCAAAGGCGAGCCCTGAAACCTACACCTTACGTTGAGGAAGATGGGTTCTGGTTGTTGCTGAAAGCGGAATTTTAAGTTCATGTAAGAACGCCATGCTTTCCTCAGGGTTGTAAATGCAGTTACGATCCTTCACAAGAATCCACGATCATTGGAGGGAAGCCTTCAGGGACATAGGGTATGTAAGCGATAGAAAATGCAGGGCTTTGAATGGCCCTGCGCGAACCTTTCATAGGACCTTTCCAGCAGGCCTGAGCTTGTCCTAGTTGATTTCGGTTTCTGTCGGCAGCCGAGCCTGATGCACACTCATTACTACTTTTTGTTGTAACATCCGGTGCGGCAGCTTCAGCAAGAGCTGAGATTTATGGTAGGGCTCTTCGTTGGTAGAGTGAGGCTTTGCTGGACTGCTCTAACCTGGTGATCAGGGCCATCACTGCGGGACCATTGTGCTTCCACAGCACACGGCGTTCAAGGCTATTTTGACCCTAAGCTTTCGGCAAAGTGTAGCTAGGATACAGCTTTCTGTGTCTATGGTCTATAGCTGACAGGCCTTGGTCAAGTGTCCCAAGACTTAAGCATAACAAGGATCCAGTTCGGCCTGGTTCCTGCTGTCTTGAGAGAACGATAGTACGGCGCTATAACAGGCCGATTTAATGTGCGCGGCGGTAACGAAAACCCACACGCCCCGCTTCCCCAAACCCGAAGGTACACCAGCTTATCGCAGTTGCTAAACTTTTAAACCCCGAATCCCAAGCCCTTGAGCAGGCAGGGGCCATCACGCCTTTGATCAACCTCCTCACTCACTCTGACCAAGGTGTTCAAGCTCAGGCCACAGGGTTTACGGGGGCAGAGGAGATCTGGGGCGTAAGATATTGGGTTTAGGGTTCAGGTTTGAGGGCATGGAGAGGATGTTCTAGGTTAGGTTTGCACACATTGCCTTGGCAAAAGGATGGAGGGTGGGCGCCTGCAAGATAAGAAACCCTTGGTGCATTGAGTTTAGGATTCACGGGTGTAGGGCCTATCTGGGGATGCAAGGAGGAACTTTCCAAGCAAAACTGAGCGTACGGGATCGTCAGGATAGTAATGTTGATGACCGCACTGGCATCTACTATTCAATGAGTAGTAAACGATGAATGGATAAGCCTTCTGTCAGTAGGTATGTGGCCTGTCTAGTATAGTAAAGCGCATATATGAACCAAGGGCAAAAACATCACAAGCATACAGCAAACAAGAGCAAGCTTATGTCATCAGGGTGTATGATTCGGTGCCTCTAGATAGATAGATAGATTAGATAGATACTAATCCAATTGGGTGTGTGAAGGTCACGGACCTCACAGCCAAAGCCTGATCACGAGGCGGCAGCGGCGCTTGGAAACTTGGCTGGTGACAGCTCTGAGAACCACTTCGACAAGCAGGTGCCGATGGCCACGTCTTTTTTGGTATCCGTGCCACAAGTGAGCAGTGTTTTCCGAGCAATGGCAAAGCAAGACCGACGAGAATACACGAACTAGTTGGTGCATGAGAAAGCAGATTGGTGTACATGCACCAAATTGCCAAAGGTACCGTAGAGTGCGGTGATGTGTGGTGCGGTGCGGCATTGCCACGTGTTCTTTGTGTATAGTTGGGCACATGCATAAAACCGTCGTCCATACATCTAAAAGCACAGACATTCATGCAAGCGTATGTCACGTGCCATCAGAACCGTTAGCATGCAGTAAAGGGTTTGAGGTGTACCGAAAAGAGTTGCGATGAATGGCCAGCCTGTACACTGCTTGGCTTAGAGTATGGGGTTGTGGCGGGGGGGGAGTGTGCGTCGGAACTTGCATCCTGGTGAGGTTGGGGTTGCATGGCACAGACTAAAAGACGGAAACCCAGTCCAGACCTTCTATGGCTAGACCCCGAAACAGGAACCCTAAACCTTCAAGTGGTATTCCATGTACCTTTGTCGCCGTATCCGGCTTGGAGGGCGCGCCAAGTTGCGCACGAACCCTATCGAAAACAGTAATGAGAACGATCACAAAGCACGTCTTTCTAGTCGTTGTCATCGCAGTCACAGTCCAAGTGTTGGTAGTAAACTACTTTTTTCTTACTAGGGCTGCTACTACTAATAATAATCATAGCCATATTCATCATCATTAGTAGTAGCAGTAGTAGTAGTACTACTACTACTACTACTAACAACAACAACAACAACAGCAACAACAACCACAACCACAACCACAACGACAACGGCAACAACTACTACTACTACTCCTACTCCTGCTCCTGCTCCTACTCCTACTCCTACTACTCCTCCTACCATTAATCAGACTACTATTCAAACTGCCCCTGCTCCTGTGACAGCCCCTTTGTACTTACCGTAGATACAAATCCCAAGACCTGCCATGCTGATGTCGGTACCTTCACTACGTATGAATCAGTATGTATTGTTTGATCTTTAAGTCTTGTCGTGCTTCGATCATCCCCACTATTCTTTTGGTTTTCAGCTTTTGCATTCATTACTATGGGTACTGTGCTGGTGCTGCTGCTGCTGCTGGTGTGATGGTCTTTGCCATTCAGTGTTGCTGAAGCTAGTGTTGTTGTTTGCTTTTTCATGGTGTGACTCCTGCTGAGTAATGAGCTGTACTAGAAGTATCTTTGCTTCCGATCCTAATCAGCATCGATAGTCTGCGAGTCTTGTTTCAGAGCACTATTTTATCAACATTGCAGTACCTGTCTTACTCTGCTAATACTCGGTCCTTGTTATGTCGGTTACAACTGACAGTCACCGTGCCATCACATTTGGGGGCCTCCGTCGGACCTATCACAGCTTGGCTTTCAAAGGGCTTAAGGCTGTGAGAGCTCGGGTCTTGTAAAGCAAGATTCCTTGAATCTTGAATCCTCAGTTCGAAAGCCTCACAACATGACAGATGATGATAGCCCAAGCCGGCGCTGTTCCACCCCTAGTTCAACTCCTGGAACGGGCATCGCCGGAACTGCGCCGTGGAAGCAAGCAAAGTGGTGAGATGTTCTGGTGGAGTGCACCTAAGCAGGCATCAGGATTTCAGGATCCATATCACGGCAACCCCGGCCAACTGCTCAACCATTGCAGCCCATGATGTTTCCGTATTAGATACTTGTCCGATAGAATCTTTGGGCGAAGCGCGTTCGAATGCCTTCGACCCTGTTCACTTAGGAGGGAAGCTGGGGCCTCGGCGTTGCGAATGCTTGCCACGAACAATGCCGACAACCAGGCGCCGGACAAGCAACGCACAATTCCCCCGAAAAGGTAGATCCTGCAACACCGTAAGAACCCGAAACCCTGACCCTAAAGCCGCAGGCCCATCGGATACTAAAACTTTTAAGCCTTACATGCCTACAAGCACGGCTTGCAGTTGGTATCACATAGCCCAAATAGTAATAGAGCTGGTTCGAGTCCTCGACAGGTCTTCTCGAACAGTTTGGATTCGTAGTTAGAGGCTGATCGGCTGTGATCATGCAGTGGCAGATGACAAGCGGCAGCAGTAGTGATTGTCGCTTTCGTAATCGCCAATTTCGTCATCTTTTAACAACGGTAGCAGCAGCAGTGGGAGCGAGAGTAGTGTGGTACTATGTAGTGGTGGCAGCCGCACTGGCAGTAGTCGTCCTCGTAAACTTAGCAACACAGGGCTTGTCTAGAAACTGAGGGGAAGCTCTCCATACCTCAGTGCCATGAGGCATGCAGCGCGATGCCACCGTTTTGCCCTAAGCTGGTCACTCCTCCAGCCCCGAATCCATGCCCGGATTGTAGGATGACGCAAAGCTCTGCCGACTACGAATACAGTTGCCGAGGGCTACCGTCATAAGCCTTGTGTGCCTGCAGGTGGCAGTGGCTCATGCAGGGGCCATTCGTCCGTTGGTTCGCCTTCTGTACGACGAGATGCGCGGGAACCCGGTAGGAAGGATTTTGAGGAGCTTTCGGCATGCGCTTGTTGCAGGGCTTTGGCTGGCCATCAAGGCTCTTTTTTTGCTAGCGTTGAGCTGCCTGGATCCGAAAGACCGACTCCCGAAAGATCCGCAAAGCAGGAAGCAGGCTTACGATATCAAGCGAACACCCAACTGCGACGGCGACCTGACCACGACCTCCCCTGCAACTTCGATGGCTGTCCGAGTTGTACCCAGAGATCGAAACCGAAAGACTCTCAGGGCCAGCGTCCGGGAAGAGGCGGCCGCGGCTTTGGGCAACCTCGTCTTTTACAACGACGAGACGAATGCCGGAAATCAGGCCAGCTACACCAACAGCCCTCACACTTGAAACTCTGCCTGAACTAAACCCTGTAGACTGTCGTCGCCTAGTAAAGACCGGCAGAGCCATCTCTGAAGCTCAGAGCTTAAGGAAAGGCGAAGAATTAATGCCGGAATGCCTTATGTGGATTGAACCAGGTTCAGGGGTGATCATGGTGGCTTAGATTCTTCAGTAGGAAGTCGGCATGACTTTCAGAAACCTCTGCAACTCAGGACAAAACGGTGTCGAGCTGAGGGCGTTTGAAAACGATGTTTCAGGGCTACATAGGCAGACAAGCTTGCGCTATCTGGCGGCCGATACGGTCAGGGTTTGGCGCCGTGGCTTTGGAAAGGGACCTAACAAGGGTCGAACAGTTCTTGCAATCTCGGCGGGGTCAGTGGCAAAGAGCCCAGGCAGAAAGTCACGAAACCTTCCAGATCTTGGAACAGCCTCGCCACAAGCCGAAACTACTCAGCCTATAAACCCCAAGACGTCAGCCCTTGCGTACACCTCGCATCTATCCAAAACACTCCATATATCTATGTGTGTGTGTATATATATACATATATATATACATATATATATTAATATATATATATATATATATATGTATAGAAGTGAAGGAAATGTATACAGAAACAATCCCCAACAGTTACAATACCCTATATCCTCCTGTGTCAGGCCGCCATTGCCGAAGCCGGGGCACTCCCGAGACTTGGAGCATTGCTCCAGGACAAGGCAGGGACGCGAAGGTGATGGTGTTGTCTTGCTTTTGGTATTTATGGCTTTGCGGTTCGTGAGAATTGGCACTTCCAGGCCCTGGATAGAGGAAATCATGTAGGTGCTTGGTGCCTCAAGGGCTTCATTGTTGAGGCTAAGGTTGGTTTAATGTAGGGACTGCAAGTGTTGTCGCTCCTGGGTCCATCTAATTGCGGTTATCCTTGGAAGTTCTGCGGGAGGCCGCGGCCGTTGCAGAGACCGCTGCCGGTGCCCTGCGGAATTTGGCAGCGCAGAACGCAGCCAACCAGGCAAAGGGTTTAGGCTTCCTGGAGTTTTCGGGTCAGGTGTCCAAGGCGCTTCGCTTTGGACTTTAGGAGCTTAGGTGTTTGGGCTGCGGGTTTCATGAAAAGACTTGGGAGCGAGGCTTTAAGGTTTGCAGGTTTGGGGCTTTAGGGGCCAGGTTTTCAGGATGCTGCAAGCTCGTAAGGGATTGAAGTTCATGGGAAACAAAATCGCGAGCTTCAGAAGCCGAGGTCTCTTGGAGGCCTTGTTCTTGAAATCTCAGTTACTTTATCATTCAGAAGTTTGGGTAGGAGCCGTAGCTGTAGTACTTCGGACCTAGATGGGGTGCCGTTGCGAGAGGAAAAGAAAGCTGTCAATCAGAAAAGATCTCGCTCGGCCTTGGGCTTTTGGCTTTACTTCCAAGCCTCTGTAGAGAGCTTCGTAGCCTTGGGAACCCCGGCAACCCCGGCATCCTCGGCCCTCACACAAAGCTGCGGCAGGATTCTGTCTGCCAAAGCGATGCCCTTCGCAGCCTAGTGGGACTGCTGAAGGAGTCGCGAGAGCCCAAGGCGCAGGCGAGCTCTGGCTTTGGGCTTTACTGCTGATTTGGGAGTTGTGGTGGATTTTACGGCTTGGTTTGGGTGGTTTCGGATTTTCGGGGATTCTGATGGCTGCCACGAGTTGGTTCAGCGTGCAGGATTAGGTCTTAGGTCGAGGCTTCCTGTGCAGGTATTGAGCTTGGAAACACGCCAGACAACCTAAACCCTGCGAATGTTGGAGGGCGTCAGAGTCTTTTGATGTGTAGCTCCAGCGTGGGTCGTGGATGCTTCGGTAACTTCAGGCTTGGCGCTTCCATCGCGGTCATAGCAGGAGTCCTGATGACAAAGAGCCCCAACCTTTAAGAATTTGCACTTGTTATCCCAGGCCGTCCCCAACCGACACTATGGGCCCCTGCTCAAGAGCGGGCGTTTGGGGAGTGCAGGGCGAGGGAGGGGATGTTTGAGGGGTGGAGAGCTGTGGGGCGGTAGTTGAGATCTCCGCTTTTGTATCCAGCCATAGAACGGGAGCACACAATGCAAAACCCCCCCCCCAAAAAAACAAGCGGCGCTAAGGGTTGCGCCGGAGCCCCAAAATTCGAAAGGCTACAAGGCCCAAAGACCCCGAAAGAGAAGCGTTTGCAAGCTCCGATTGCAGGTCGAAGCCGCAGGAGCCATCCACAACTTGGCAAGGGCCCTTCTCGGTTTAGGAACCTTGCGGCTTGAATGTTTGGGACTGTGCCAAAGGCCTCTGGATTCCTGCCTGGGCCCTGAACTTCGCGAATCCTCGAAAACGAACTCTTACGCTTGAGAACTTGGTGTAAGCGGCAATCATTCAGGGCGAAGACTTTCTCAGTTCGCCTCAGCTTTTGGGTCTTCGATCTTTTCCGGGTTGCGACAGGCCCCCATGGGATGGCAGTCGTGTTCCAGACCTATAAATGCAAGACTGCATAGCCTATGAAATCGTAGAACTCTGAGCCCCCGCCGTTTCAACGCAGCTGTACTGAGGCGGCTGGAAACACCAGATGCCAGGGAAAGATCGTGGAGGTCCCATGCACAGATCGTCCCATATATGTTTCAGCGACTGAACCACCATTTTGATTAGTTTATCAGGCGAGCGTATTCCGAATGTACAGTAGGGAGGAAGAGCAAGCAAGGGTTCAATGCGGTGGTCGAGCTCAGAGGGCTCCACAAATTTATCTAGCTCGGTGCTTCGGGTTTCTGGGAGAATAAAGACAGCTAGCTCACTAAGAGCCCGGTACCCTTCTGCTCAGGAACGATACTACGGGAGGGGGTAGAACAAGTACAGCCAGAAAGGCTTTTGTTAGCAGCAAAGATAATTGCAAAAACCGTGATCACGTTCGTCTTCATCATCGACAGTGCCCTTAGCAGCAACACGACCGTCATTATCAGCCCCAAATACGGGATCTCTTGGTGAAACCCACCGAGAGGCTGGCGGACTGCAGCCGCTCGTCTCGCTGCTGAAGGAGGAGGTTATTCTGCGGGTGAGGGCTTACAGTTTGCTCAAACCCAAAGCCTTCGAGTCGTGCTGGGCAGCACCAACAACTTCAAGGCTTAGCCTGGGTTGTGGGTTTAGTCAGGGTTTGGTGGTTCTTCAGTGTTGAGGTTGCAGGCTCTTTGAATTTTTGTTTATCGCAAGGTTGCTTTCGAGGAGAGGCAGTCGCAAGCATCGTCCTGCAACCAGCAAGAACTTCTTGTTTAGGCTTGGTAGATTTCGAAGGTCGGCGTACAACTGAGAAGCCTACAAAAGCCGGTCCGGAACACCAACTTCAAAAAAAAGTCAAACTCACCTCGAAAGCCGGCGCAGTTCGACAGCTCAGAAGGCTCCACGAATGCGCGAAGTTGCGGCGGGAGCTTTGTGGGCCTTGGCGAGGCTCGCTCTTTCCGCGGGGTATCCTTGAGTTTCCTTTTTGAAGGGGGGCTTCTGGGATTTGTGTTTGAAAGCTTTAGGCGCGTGGTGTTTTTTTGGTTCCCTTGACTCGGCTCTGTCCAGGATTATCTATTAGCTAGTCCCTTTAAACAAAAACAAGCTCTTGTCTCAAGAAGCTTCAATGTGATGCCAGCCGAGCAGGGTCACTGGCAGTTGTTTTGCTGTCAACTGTTTTACGATCGACTATAGTTGACTCGAATTTCAACGGCAAGCCATGCGAAGGATGCTGGTGGATCTGGGTTCGCTTCAAGTCAAATTACTAATAACGAATTACTAAGTTCAGCGAGTCGAAGAAACTGCATGGAAACCCCCAAACCGCGCAATCTGCTTCCGCCCTCCCAAAGATTGATAACTTGTAACTTCCGCCAGGGATAATCCGGAGCTTCAGAAGGCCATCGATCGATCGGGCAATATCTATGCCGAGCATTTGCCCCAAAGACATCCAAAAATAGAATGTTCCCTATAATATACAGCATTGAGGGTTAAGACTTACATTTGTGATTTGATTACTTTGGTTTGTTGGTGCTGAATCATAGATGTGCTTGTCGGTTTTATCAAAGGATTCTGATCTACGAGTGAACATTTCTATTTATGCAAATTGACAGAAATAGATATATTTTTATATTTTTCAATGTTTTCAATAGGAGTTATATATTCTAAGTTGAAGATTTTTGTTATATATATATATGGGTTTATTCTTCCTATGTATAACTATATATATATATTTATGTATGTATTTATTTAATAATACGATAATAAATTCATTTTTCTCGTATTGGTTAAAATCTTGATTCTATGAGCACTCTTCTCCCCCCCCCCCGTAATTTGGTGTTTTTCTGCGTTGCTTCGTGAAAGTCTCTTGTGTGCTTGGCTCGCGTCACTAAATTCCTGAAATTTTTGTGTCGCTAGTGCGTCTCTATTGGCATCATACAATCTTGAAAATTTTTATACCTTTAGGAAATCTCGTGATGTTAAAAATCTTCCAAATTTTGATAGTTTTACGGTGATATTAGATATTCTCGCGGTAAGAAATTTCTTCAAATTTTTGGCGGAGGTTCTAGTGTTGTTGTGTTTATTGAATGAAACTAAGTAGTAGTCGTATGTCAGGGTTCGTGTTTGGGTTTGTGTTTAGATTAGTGTCCGGTTCGTGTCTGGTTTCGTATCTATTTCGGGACCGGTTCGTGTTTGGTTTGTGCTTGTTTTCGTATTTGGGTTCGTAGTTGGTTCTTTCTTGGATCGTAATTGACAATTTGTTGATTTCTGTATTTCGACTCGTTATTGTTTCAATATTATTCTAGCTAAGATTTGGAATATATTTATGAATAGTGATAAATGAATTGATGATTTCTTTAGTCTTCTAGCGGAGTGTGCGTGGTGTTGTGTGTGTAGCGTACGTGTTGTGTTGTGTTGGGTGTCTTCTGTGGTGTTTATTGTGTTATGTGTGGTGTGTGTGTTGTGTGTTGTCTGGTGTGTATTCTGTTCTGGATGGTGTTTGTTGTGTTGTGTGTTGTGTTGTGTGTGTGTTGTGTTTTGTGTATTGTCGGTTTTCTTTATGTTATCCGTGTTGTTTGTGTGTGTGTTGTGTGGGATGTCTTGTGTGGGTTTGTTGTATTCGATGTATATTTGGGTGGGGGTATATGGTTTTATTTCTCTAAATTTGTATATTGTTGTGATAGATTTGTAATTCTTTTTTGAATTTTGTCGGAAAGGGGAGTATTTGTATCTAATTTTACTTGATAAAATAATTGATATAAGTGGGAAGCGGTATTTGATGAATTTTGCGGATTTGTAAGGTAGTCTTTTATAGGTTAGTATAATATTTCTTATAGATATTTATTTTGGTTCTTTGTTACGGTACCGTGTAGGTCTCTATCGGAAGTAATTTTTAATGGAGTGGAGTCGAACTCTTTCGGCGAGTATTTCTCTCTTTTATTTTGATTAATATATACTTATGAGGTCTCCGATTCGAAAATAAAATTATTTATATTTTTATTCTTCTCTATTTTGCTTTTGTATAGGATTGTATACGTTCTGATATGAGGTTTAACGTTAGTGTATTAAGGTAAAATATTTACGATAAAATATTAGAAATTCTGTCGCACCGATATTAGTAATTTGTGTTAATATAATCGTTGCTATAGCAACCTGGAAAATAGGTAATCATATTGTAGTCACTACCTATATAGTAATAGCTATAGGGGCAAGAAGCAATTGACTTATATCTTATATTGGGACCAATATAGCACTGTATCAATTCGTTACGAATAATTGTATTCCGCATCGATATCTCGCTCGCGCTTTTTATCTAGTTCATGAGATCAAGGATTCATAACCTATCTTTTGTTCTTTTGATAGGTGTGATGAGTTTGTACTCATTTTCCAAATTCTTTGTAGGGGATACGCTATTTGCGTCTAATCACACTTAGCGAAGTTATGGATGTAGGTGGGAAGCACGCGCACCTTATGGATCAGCATCCGTGAGTGCAGATACTCTCAATTGTGTTGTGCGTGAGTGAGTGTGTGTATGTGTGGGCGTATTGTGTGTGTCGTGTGTTGCCTTTGTTGTTTGATTTGTTTGTGTCGTTTGGTACGTGTGGTAGGTGGGGGTAAGTGTACACCCTGATACTAAGCTAAAAGTTTTTGGTGATTCATAGCAACAGGGGCACCAGGGATGGGTGGCCTGGCCTGGTGCAACGAAGCTCCAGTCATACATCAGGATATGGTCGGGGGACGCCTTGACCACGTACCTGCGATTTGCTTGTGATATAATGCTTGGATCCTCGTTGTACATTGTTTATCCTGAGATAAACGGTGTTAGATATTCATTTTCATTGTTGCTCTTCAGTGGATATGGCGTGGAACCAAGCCAGAACGTCTATCCGATGATTTCGAGGATTGCGCACATAAGTTAGCATGTCAGCAGTTGCATTGATATCGTACCCAGGAGTGTGAGGAATACTTAGGAAATTTCCTCACCATCTATCGCTGGCTGACGGCCCTAACCACCAGAATCGCACACAGCCTCCTACCATAGGGGCCTCAATAATTGTAACAGGGTCTTGGGATGAAGTATTACTATGCACCCTTCAGACTAATGGTATTCAGGCTTCTAGGCTACAATAATATGGCATAACATAATGCATTACAGAATACATAGAACAGTGTACCGTACGAATAGAATGAGCAGCAAAAGGCTCCTATGGGGCAAACTGTTGAATGGCGCCCCGATGTGTCAGGTGATGGGCTATCGTGACCTTCGGGTCCCCTAGAGGCTCTAGCAGCCACACACACCACACACACCGCACACACGGATGTTGGGTTGACACCACCACCCACATTTCTGGGGAAGATCTTGTAGGTGGCAAGGAAAATTCCTAAGTTTTCCTCACACTCCAGCGTACGGCAACAAAGCAGCTGCTGACATGCTGACTTATATGTGCGCGTCCTCGAAATCATCGGATGGGGTTTTTGGCTTCGCCCCACGCCATATCCAGTGAAGAGCAACAACGAAAGTGAATGTCTAACACCGTTTGCCTCAGGATAAACAATGTACAGCGTGGATCCAAGCATTACGTCACAAGTACGTGGTCCACATCCTTTGAGTCACCAAAAATCCTTATCTTAGCACCAGGGTGTTTAAAAGCTGCTGAAGACAGGGAGAAAGAGAGAGAGAGAGAGAGAGAGAGAGAGAGAGGAAAGGGAGAACAAAAGAGGGCGAACATTGATATGCTCGCTTGCAAATGCTGATATCCGTCCCCATCGTGAAGAAAGCACTTGTGCGGTCCGTAGTGGCTTTGTTAGCTCAGCAGTATGAAAGGACATGAAGGGTGCCACATGGTACGTATCACTCGCTGTACGGACAGCTGTTGAATGTTGATCCGAGCGGAAAACCACCAGAATGATCTCAAACACACCATTCGCCGAAAAGGTTGTCAGTCGTGTATGCCAGCAGGTGTCACAGGCTATGATTGGTTTGGCTTTCGTAAAAGCCTTGCTGGGTGTTGGCAAAATGCGTGCCACTCGCACCCCCAAGCATACCTCTGATTCCATCCGGAAAAATTGAAAAGTTACATTTAAACAGTTGATAAAAGCAAAAGGACATGCCACATGGAGTGACTGCTCGAAGTTGTCCAAGATCACTCTGGGTGGTCACCCGTAACAACTTGAGGTTCTCCGTTTACGAAGCAAAAAACGCTCAGGAAGAAAAACGCTCGCAAGGTACTGGACGATTTGAAAAAAAAGAACGAAACCGTTCGATACAGGTCTGGAGGATTTCAGAAACAGGCAGCAAAAAGGCTCGAAACGGACTGGAGGATTTGAGAAACAGGAAGCAAACCGCTCCAAAAAAAAACAGAGGACTTGACACAGGAGGCAAACCGCTCAAGGGAGTAGAGGACGTGAGAAACAAGAAACAAACCGCTCGAAAGGGTTTACAAGATTTGAGAAACAGGAAAAGTTTTGAGCAACAGGAAGCACACCGCTCGAAAGGGACTAGAAGACTTGAGTAGCAAAGAGCAAGCCGCTCAAAAGCAACAAGAGGGTTTCAGAAACAAAGGGTTTGTTTCTTGTTTCTCATATCTTCTGATCCCTTTCCGAACGGTTTGTTTCCTTTGTCTCAAATCCTTTGGTCCCTTTCGAGCGTTTTGCTTCGTGTTTCTCAAATCCGCAATAGTCCCTTTCGAGCGGTATGCTTCTTATTTCTCAAATTCTCTAGACCTTTTCGAGCGGTTTTTGCTTCCTCTTTCTCAAATCCCCTGATCGCTTTCGGGTGGTTTGCTTCCTGTTTCTCAAACCCTGAAATCCTCTAGTCCATTTCAAGCATTTTGCGGCCTGTTTCTGAAATCTTGAAGTCACTTTCGAGCGGTTGATTTCCTGTTTCCTAAATCCACTAGTCCCTTTCGAGCGGTTTGCTTTCTATGTCTCAAATCCTTCAGTCCCTTTTTGGCGATTTGCTTCGTGTTTCTCAAATCCTCTAGTCCCTTTCAAACTGTGCGCTTCCTGTTTGTCAAATCTTCTGGTCCCTTTCGAGCTGTTTGCTTCCTGTTTCTCGAATCCTCTAGTCCCTTTCGAGCGGTTTGTGTCCTGCTTCTCAAAACCTTTTGTCCCTTTCGGTCCCTTTCGAGCGGTGCTTCCTGTTTCTCAAATCCTCTAGCCGGTTTCGAGCTGTTTGCTTCCTGGTCCCCAACTCCTTGTCCCTATCGAGTGGTTTGCTTCCTTTTTCTCAACCCCTCTAGACCCTTTCGAGCGGTTTGCTCGTTTGGGCGGTTTGCTTCGTGTTTCTCAAATTCTGTAGTCCATTTCAAGCTGTTTTGCTTCTTGTTTCTCAAATCCTCTAGTCCTTTTTGATCGGTTTGCTGTGTGTTTTTCGAATTTTGTAGTCTCTTTCGAGCGGTTTGCTTCGAGTTTCTCGGATCCTCTGGTCCCTTTGCAGCGGTTTGCTTTTCAAATCCTCTAGTCCCTTTCGAGCGGTTCGCTTCCTGGTTATCACATCCTCTAGTCGTTTTCCGGCGTTTTGCTTTTGTTTCTGAAAATCCTCTGGTCCCTTTTCGAGCGTTTTGCGTCGTGTTTGTCTAACGAGCGGCTTGCTTCGTGTTCCTCAAATCCCGTGGTCCCTTTCGAGCGGTTTGCTTCCGGTTTCTGTGAGGACACCGGGGCTAGTTGATTTGAGAAACAAGAAGCAAACCGCTCGAAAGGGACTAAAAGGATCCCAGAAACAGGAAGCAAAAAAAAAAGGGACTAGAAGATTTGAGGATCACGAAGCAAAACAAACTGGAGGACTTGAAGAACAGGACCAAACCGCGCGAAAGAGACTAGTGGATTTGGGAACACGAAACAAACCTAAAATGTGTGATTTGTTGCTGTTTCTTAGCCGCTTTCTTTTCGAAATGGTGTCCCAAGGCTTTTCTTTGGTTTCGAAGTGGCGCCCGAGTGCTAGGATGTGCGATTTGTTGCTGTTGCTTTGGTTTCAACTTGGTGCCCCAGTGCTAGGATGCACGATTTGTTGCCATTGGTTTGGTCTCGAAGTGGTGCACCAATGATAAGATGTACGATTTGTTGCCGTTGTTTTGGTTTCGAAGTGGGTGCCAAAATGCTATGGTGAACGATTTGTTGCCGTTGGTTTGGTCTGGAAGTGTTGCCATTATGCTAGGATTACTATTTGCTGCCGTTGCTTTGGTGTCAAGACCAGCTTCAGAAGCCCGAGCAGCAGGCGGCGCTGCTCAACAGCCATGTCACAGAATTGCTGCAAAAGACGTCTCGGCCAGAGTCCGAAACGTGACCCAATTCAAAGATGTACGATTTGTTGAAGTTGCTTTGGCCTCGAAGTGGTGCCCTCGCAAAGGACTGAAGGATTTGAGAAATAGGGAACAAGCCGCGAGAAAAAGGAAACAAACTGGTCGAAAGTGCTTAGACGGTTTGGGTTCAGGAAAAGTTTTGAGCAACAGGGATTTGAGTACACGAAACAAACCGCCCGAATGGAGAGGATTTGAGAAATAGGAAGCAAACGGCGGCTCGAAACGGCCCATGAGCTATTTGCGTACCCTCCACCCAAGTACTTGCAAGCTTAGCCAAGAATTGGCATGAGCGTCCATGATGAAATCATGCGCTGCACCTTGCGAGGATACATGCTGGGCCATGGCCGAATGGCTCAGGCTGATGCATTGCAGCATCCCTGAATAAAACTGCATGATTGTGTTTGCTCCGCCGGTAGGGAAATATATTATTCTCAACTATGGCCAATTTTGTGTTTTCTGGCAAGCTATTGGGGAATTCCAATTTTAGTATCCGTGATTCCGGCAAGCTATTGGGGGAATTCGAGCGTACAAGGTCGTTTTTGCCGACAAGCTATTGGGGATATCCCATTTAGAAGGTCTTGTTGTTGCGACAAGCTACTGNTTAGTATCCGTGATTCCGGCAAGCTATTGGGGGAATTCGAGCGTACAAGGTCGTTTTTGCCGACAAGCTATTGGGGATATCCCATTTAGAAGGTCTTGTTGTTGCGACAAGCTACTGGGCCAAGGCTTCCTCACGACGGCGTCCCTAGATGCACTCAAATGCCCAGTCAGGTCTAGGGGTCGTTGCACAAACTTGGAAAAAAAGTCTTGTGCACTTGTTTGGCCAGGGGGTCAAGGTATGTAATAGATCGTTTGCCCTAATACTTTGGCTTGCGAATACCTTTCTTAATCGGCAATATTGGCACGTCATACCATTCGCTAGCATTCCTGCCAGTGCGAGCAAGCTATCGAAAAGAACTACTCGTAAATATCTATAGCGAGCTACGGCAAGTATCCAAATATGAACTTCCATACTTCCGACGACATAGAACCTTCAGAGACGGAACGATTGTTGCCTGTGCAAAGGTGGTATTTCCATACGTGTAGAATATCGCCATGCCACGTAAGCGCACAGACACTAGTTTGAGCACACACACACATACATATATAATATATTTCGTGCCCACACCATACTTGAAATACCCCCCTTACACACGCAACCCAGACAACACACGCACCCACATACATACACACACACGACACACATAACACAAGCAACACACACAACCTACGCAATACAAAATACACAACACATACAACCCAACTCAACTTAATACACACAGCACCACTCATAACACGCACACACTTCTCTAGAAAATTCATTCACTCGTATACTTATTTTTTTAAATTCATTATTCAATGAAAATCATTTTTAATTTGTCTATATATATAATATAAATATATATAAAGATCCCCAGAAACGATTATCAGGAACTATAAGATATATTTTGAATTTCAATTTAAAAAGAATTCGAAATTTATGAAATACTAAAAATATAGAATGCTACGAAAAATTCGACATATACTTAAGATCTCACGCATCGCTTATAAATAAGAAAGATTTACGTTTAGAAAACCTAGAAGACTCTAATTATTTTTAAATTTTTTCAATACTACATACATATGCACAAGCTAAATTCCAGTTGAATCTTATCTAGAAATAACAAAAAAATTGAATTCCTATTAGACACAATCCACCCCCACCAAAATACCACTAAAAGGTCGCGCAATATATTTAATATAACGCATAATTTTAACCCGATAAATATACACAATACAACTTTAGGCACACACACACACACATACACAGTATATGACGTGCCCACACCGTTTACAAAACATTCCCATGCAACCAATTTAGATTCAGCTGAGCCACGGTTTACGGTGTAGGGGTTTAAGGGATTTAAGGGTTAGGGTTTAGGGTTTAGAGTTGTCTAATATCACCCACAACATACAATTTTAACTCGATAGATATATACTCAATACAACTTTGGGCACACACACACAACCACACACATCTACGCAATACAACGCACACAACACACACAGCCCAACACACAACCTAATACACACAACACCACGCACAACATGCACACACTTCTCTAGAAGGGTCATCCACTCGTTCATCACCATTTTTTATATGAAACTATTTAATCCTTTTATTTGTACTTATTTTTTTTAAATACATTGTTCAATGAAATTTATTTTTAATTTGCACATATGCATATGTAAATAAATACATAAATAAAATACAATTCCAATATAATCAGAAAGTATAAAAGTTTTGAAAACCAAACAAGCTTCCATCATCACCAAAAAAATCAACATTATATTGCTTAGATATGTGAACCATTTTATTTTAAAAAATAATTATCAGTGGGAACATTTTTTCTCGAAACAAGCCAATGTTGGAAATATACTTGTTCGAAATCGAATAACCACCTTTACAAAACCTTTTATTTGGTTCAGGATATCTGGCTTGATAAAATCAAGGCCTGCTCCAATAGCGTTCTGTGCGAGGCGTGTTGGCCATTTTCCGTATTCATCGATAGACAAGCTCGTAACGACCATCCCAGTCCTTTGGTAGAAACGGCGAAGAAAATCGCCTGGCGCGAAACCAATCGCAAGGGATGTGTCGTGCAAGTAGCGGGGACCTGAGGCATAAGCGTGGCGTTTTCTCTCACGATGACAGCAGTCACCGCATGTTGTAGAAAAGCAGATGCCGACTGACTCTTACCAGCGTGTGTAGGTATTGATTTAAATTCTTGCACACTAACAGCACTTCAGCTTTGTTCGAAACACACGCACCCAAATCAACCCCGAGAAAGCAGAGCGGAAAGCACGCCGCATCAAGCAGCATCGAATGGAAAAGCAAAATAAGCTTCAAATCGAAAGAAAGGCACGAGCTCATCAAACTTACCCCACAGAAAAAAAAAAGCGAAATCACCAAAACCAACACCTGAGAATGCTACCAGGTTGTCGAGTATCGAAATCACCGGTTGGTGCTCTCGTACCTGCAGTATCAGCATCAAGACAGCGCAACTCGCCGAGTACAACAGCAATGAATGGCGAAGCCGTGTCCAGATTCCGTGCATTGTTGTGATTGTTTACTTTTGTTTTTTGGGTTTCTGCTTTGCAAGGTTCAAGACAATCTAGAATCTAGCAGTGGAGCAGTGCATCTATGCAGCCTATGCATCCATATATTTGTGCATGTTCGAACAAACTGAAGCGCATTGATTCGGATCTTGCTGTCACTTTAATGGAGGAGCTCCTGCAGATTGATGGCCGGCCGAGTGGCACACGACCTCCGCGGCAAATGTCTTCATGCCCCTGCGTGGGAAACAGGGAATTACGGTTGCACAGCTTCCAGTGGGGTATCTTTCGAGTTCGGGAAAGAGCCAGAGCCTAGAAAGGTTTAGGGCTTGGGTTTGTGCTTTGAAATCCGTTTGAGATATCTAGCATTGGCAAGGACATCTCTGTCGCCGAGCGTTCAGCCTCCGAGACGCGACCTCTGACCCAAGAAAACCAAACCCATACTCCCGAAACCTGTACAAACCAAAACTCCTTGACAGTAGCATCCTCAAAGAAAGACTGCGCAATGATTGCCATAACACTCGCATTGATCATATTATGATGGAGTTTCCCGTCCCCAAGCCTCAAAAGCACCCAAGTAGCCCAGCTCGCAAGTTTCGAAATTTTCCAACCGTCGGGTGTTCGCGCACAGCGATTGCGCTTTCCCTTAACCAAGCGCTCCCGTCACATTCTCGTGGCTCTTTTTCAGAACCAGGTTCAGGGCAGTCGGGAACAAACAACCTCGAACACATCCGAAGCTCAATTCTGGGATGGAGCCGCGTCAACGGCTCTGTTGGTAACAACGGGAACACGAAGCCCTTGTCTTAAACTCCGTCACTTTACTGACTGGTTTCGACAACAACGACAACGCGGGTAGTCTCATGGGTGTATGCTTTCGGGCCGGGGCTTCAGGAATCCATCCTGCATGCTAGGGGGTGGGGTCTGTGACATTCGCCTGCAATTTGCAGGAACATGTCGACATCTGCCAAACTGAACCTCTTGGTTCTGGTGCATCAATCTAAACAAGACAAGTTGCACCCAAGATCTGTAGGGCTTTCGCGTTGCCAACAGAGACGGCTTGGAAGCTTCCGTGGAAGTTTCAACATGTTGTTGTAGGTGATGTTCCGGCGCACCCCACAGACGTCAGGTCACCTACAGAAGCTTCACAAGCTAGACCCTTTTAATCCACATGTCGGGCACCCGACCCCCAAAAGCTCTAAAGAGCCCTAGAGCCCTAAGCGTGAAACCGCTATGCCCGAACACTTAGCCTTGCAACCTAGGTGGCCCTCTCAGAGCCTTGCAAAGTCGGCATCCGACCTGGGAAGTTACAGCGCAATCACAGTCGGATTTTGGGAATGCTTGGAGTTTGGACTGACGCTGTTAGGTTCAGGCTCTCAGACCCCAAGTAGCAGGTCCTGGTCCTCATTGCGTGCGAATCGTCTAGTCAGCCGGTCGGGGCGAGTATGTAATCTCTGCTCAGC
The DNA here is from genome assembly GCA_003297005.1 of Symbiodinium sp. clade A Y106. Classification (NCBI taxonomy): domain Eukaryota; class Dinophyceae; order Suessiales; family Symbiodiniaceae; genus Symbiodinium; species Symbiodinium sp. clade A. Next base: position 46,180 of record BGNK01004221.1, read on the forward strand.
GAGTGCGGAAGTGGATTGTAAGTTGCAGTTGCTATCGTGTATCCTCGACCCTAGTGTATCCACAAAATCTTAGAAGGGATCTTCAGATGCCAGACTCCTGAGATGCCATGCTCTACATGCCTCCGTTCTCTCAGAGGTTCCTATTAATGTTACGGTGATGCCGCGATGCCGATAAGGATGGTGATGGCGATGCGATGGCTGAGAAGAGGTGATGACGATCACACTGAACATGATGATCATGAGAACAGTTCATTGTGTTGATTGCCTTTGTAACTTTGTAGAGTTCAGGAATCAAGAATGCAAATTTTGTTCACCCTGCTGGAACTGTTATCCCGCCTCAAAGTGTTTATTTACCAGTCTCCAGCTCACTGAGTTCCCGGCAACAATCTGCGTCACCAGCCGATGCTGCAAGAAGGGCCAAAAATGATCTCTGCTTTAAATGTTGGCCAAATTGGCTCTGCGCAGTCTCGCTGCGGATTTCAACGGGAGCCACTTACGCCTTACGCTGGATGCGAGTCCCGAGCTGCAGCTCTACGCCATCGGGAAACTTGGATGGTGCTTGCCGGTTGTTCCAGCTGCTGCGGTACTGGCGGTGGAGCTTTTTTCGCAGGCGGAGGAGGGATGTTGGGAACTTGGCTTGCTGCCGGCGCAGTCGTGTTTGCAGCCTGCAGGAGAGGAGTCGTGTAGGCCAGACAGTAGCATTTGCGGGCGGAGAGGCAACTACAAACCCCTGCTCCGAAAGTATCATCGTTGTACTAATGAAGCATGCGCTGCAAACTGCCTCTACCAAAAACTAGTCATCATACAAAGCAGCCCGCGGATCACAAACTGTAACACTTCCATCAAGTGTCTGCAAGGTGAAGTTTGAAGTCTTGTGGCTTCCGACTTGCACGAGGCTCCCTCTCCAACTTTACCAGGCCTTGGGGTCTGCAACTTGTGTTGAGTCGAGGGTTTCACGCAAGGAGCGTTTAGCTCTTTAGCTCAACCGGATGAGGCATGTGTTTACGAATCGTGCCACATGAACCCAACACCTCAAACTGGAGGTGACAGGAACAGTACTAGCAGAGCCTGGCCTGCGAACCCTGAACTCTAAACTCCGCATCAACTGGAATGCTGGAGCATTCAGCCACCAGGCCCTGCGTTTATAGTTCTGGTTGAAGTCGCTTTCGTCTTGGAGAAACAAACCGGCCGACAGAATGCTCGCAAGGTCTGACATTTCTTGCACATCTGGCTTCGCAAGGCATGCCTTCTTTAGTTTATGAGCACCTTCGAAGAGGCATCCGGGATGAAACATGACAGATCTTGAGGCTTTAGACAGATGGGGACAATCAAGGTTTAAGTATCTTCTAGCTGAAATGGCTTTCATGCTGCCACCCTGCACCAGATTTTTGAGTTCCCATCGCGACGGAGCAAGTTTTGCGACGATAATGAGGGCCTTCATGGTGCAGGATCGAAACAGATCTGCTTATGTGCTTGCAAGACTATGTTGTGAGGGGTTGTTTTAAGCTCGCGAACAGTTTACCGCGATTAGAGATTTGCCGACACCGCATATCCGCCGAGAGGATCGGCAGGGACGGGTGGTGTGGGGCACCGCGTGCAATGCCTTGGCTATCATGTTGGACGGAAAGAGCGGTGCCGAGGAATTTCATTTCTAGATCTATTCTCGAATTGTTGAATGAACCGTTGCAAACGAGTTGTGCATATACGATGTGCAACACCACTCACTAACTCTGGGACCTCCGAACTGAAAGCCAAGCAATAAATTTCCGAAGACCGGGATACGGAATATGGGTGTGGTGGAGGTACAGCCACTTCTCGCGAATGCGAGGCGTCTACAGTTTACCTTCAGTAGTTCCGAATGAAAGGTCGTTCGTCCATCATCGCGATTGCGACATTCCTATGGTGCCAACGATCCCACCGCCACAAGGCAATCCATCGCCACTTGTATCGGGGCTGAAATTTTTGCTTTGCATATCTGGGTCTCGGCACGTGGTGGAAAGTCTTCAGCCTTTTACCAGAACCGTGTAAACGATAAAAAATAGCACGACCACACAATTAACACCTCTGCAGGCCTTTGCTCGTCGCAGCATATTCACGACAACCCAGCAGTGTAGGACATGGTTTACGCAGTCGCCCCCCCGCCTGCGCTGGCCCTGCTGGGTAGGCATGATCCTGCATGCAGCTCTGGAAAAATCTAAAGTTGCATCGCTTAGGATGGGCGTTTAGCATTCCGGAAGGTCGGAGCTCTGCCAAGGTCTTCAGATTTAACAGCCTTCTACGTGGCTGCTGGAACGTCGTTCCTTCTGCACACGGCTCTCAAATTGTAGGGCTGTATTGAAGCCTACAGCACAGCACGGATCATCTCAGAAACCTGAGTACATCGACTCTTTGAACATGTCCTGCGGGAACCCTGTCCCCGAAATCGTAACAGAAGAACAGTGGAACTCCGCAATTTCAAGAAAAGCACCCTGTGCCGGAAACTCCGAGTACAAACAGAGTGCTGATGAGATAGGGCATGTGGTTTCAGATCCAGCGCACGAGGTATAGTGTCTAGGGTTTCAGCTTTGCGCGAGTTTATGCTGACAGCAGGTTTGGGATAGTTGACTGTTGGGAACTCCGGTGTAGGGAGGTCCTACTGCAAGTTCACAACTGGTAAGAGTTTCAGGTTCAGGGCACTGTTATCTGATGGTTTTGGCATGCTGCGATTCTCAAGCTCAGCGCTATGTACTTGAACTGGGATAGTTTAGCGAACTGAATGTGCGAAACACGACTCGCATTTATACTTGCAGGTTCCAACATGTGAGCATACTGGCGTATTCGCACCGGTCCTCAAGCGAACCACAAAACCTTAATTGTAGGTTTCTCAGGCTCTCAACACTTCAACCAGCCCCCAGAGCAATCAGTGAATCCGCAATCCCAAGCACATTAACTAACGCCACATTCACAGCTGTGATGCTGAGAAAGAACGGTCCGTACATCGACCCCATCTACACCAACCCATGATGAACTCTTGTAAGCTCTTCGAAGAACGTTACAGAAGCAACTCAAGCCATCGACTCAAACTACTTATTCACGAAATCTGCGCCGGCCTGCACCAGCGGCGCCTCTGCCTTGGTCTGGCATTACGCAACCAAATTTCGCACTTCGGAAACGCCTCCTCGAGCTCCTTTGTGTGCTCTCGGAATACCGCTTCTAAAGGGTTTTCGGCACTTGGCACAATTCGAGTTTGTGCTCGTGCCAGTGCCGTGCGTAACTTCCCGCCACAGTCCGTCCTGCTCCAGAAATGGTGCTTTGGTCGTCGCAGTCATAGCCGTGTTTGCGCTCGAACTATCGTTTTGCCGCCGCAGTCCTTCCGCCAGACCGACATGCGTATTCTGGTCCTGCCACTCTCCTGGAGTGCTTCTTTGGTATGTAGGGCCTGGACAGTTAGGTGCTCTTCTGCGGTTTGTAATCCGGGCATAGGTGATAGTGCAAAAGCATTGCCGCCTGCGTGGTTTGTTGTGAGACAAGGGAGTAATGCACACAAGCAAAAGCTTGCGTTACAGGTGATGATAGCTTGTTTGCCTAAGTCCTTGCCGAGACATCTCGCCCTGTCTGAGGCAGCTGCTCGCTGAATCGCTGGTGGAGGCGCTTTTGTTGGCCGATGGTCGTCCGTCTTGCAGGGTAGTGCTGGCTCAATCGTTCTAGCTGCATGCCTAAACACCCGCCACATCCGAAAGCCTGCAGCCTACGCTTCAGCAGTACAGCAGCGAATAGTGGTCGTTTGTACGATCTTCTGGGAGTCTTCTTGTGGTTTAGACTTTGGGGTTTTTAGGGAAGAGTTGCGATGCCAGAGCGAGCAAGTTGTGCTTGTTCAGCAAGGAGTCTGAGCCCAACAAGCCACGGGCATCTTCGAGTTAGAAACAGAGCCGTGGACTCCCCAAGCCTACAAAAAACACCCGTGACCCGTGGCAGGTGGCTAACCTCTGTGAGCTAACGAATAGGGTGTGCAGTGCTCCTAAAAAGAAGGACTTCGGCAGGAGCCTTCCCTAAGCCCCTACTCCCGAACCCCAGCTGCAGGAAAATCCCCACGAAATCGAAGCCTCAAAAGGCAAAGCTGCCGGACAGTGTCTCCTCGGCTCAAGGGTCAAGGCTGTCAAGGGTCGGGGGAGTGCTTCACAAAGGCTCTTATGGTCTTCTCTCTATGCTCTCTTTGTCTTTCTGGCAAATTGACAGTTGACAGTCTGTTGTTCTTTTTCAAGGTGTCAGTGCTTCAGGTATCACGCATTGCTGTGTGACTTCTCCGAAAGACAATTTGACGAGGGTCGTTCGTTCCATCCCGTGCTGGAGAAATCCGGACGTTGTCAATAACTTCTTGCGGGCTTGATAAGCACCAGCTCTAAAGCCAGAGAAGCAAAACAAAACACAGGATACAGCGGGCGCTGCAGTACCTTGCACATTGGCAGGCCAAAGCCTATACCAAGCCCAAACACCAGCCACATCGGCAGCCGAGAAGCGTCGGAGGTGCCTTTTGCCGAATGGGCGCAGGCGGAGATTCGCCCTCCGCGGATGCTTGCTTTACAAGCCAGATTACAGTAGGCATCTCCACAACTATCTCGATTTGGAATCAACCAACTGGTTTCTTCCAGAACTTCCCGAGGCTCACGCTTAACCTTCGTAGCTTATGGCGTAGACTCTGAGACTCTATGACGCACAAGCTAGTAACACACAACACACGCGCTCACACGCACACGCCCAAACAGACTAAATCGCGTTTGCAGGGCAGGTGCAAGGTGCCTGCGGGGAAGTCCCGGGCATTGGGGACATCTTCTGCTTTGGCGGCGTGGCACCCTCCGGCGGTGGAGAAGTGGTTCATGTGTTGGGGCTTCGCCGGAGTCTTCGATGATAGGATCAAGAGCTTTACGCGACTGGGGCGATTGCCTTCATAGCTGGGCACCACAGCTTCGCCCTGAAAACTTGCATGGTACTTTAATTTATAGTGGTTTATGGGTCCAATGGCTTTCGGTTGGCTGTGATGGGGCGGAGGGTGCGCCTTGGCGGGATAGAAGTGGCTGGCTTCAATGTGCCAAAACTCCAAGCAGCTAGGCAGGGTCTTGGAGGTTGCTGGCCAGGCTCAACTTTGAATGCCCAGTTCATTAGTCCGGACGCCCACCCACTGCACCCAGAAATCCCATTTAAACCATCAGGCTGCACCAGCAGCACGAGACTACAGTAGGCATCTCCACAACGAACTCGAGTCGGACACACCCAACTTGGTTCTTACCGAACTTGCCGAGGTTCACACTTGACCTTCGAAGCTTATGGCGCTGGCCGTAGACTCTACGACGCACAAGCTAGTAACAGAACAAACAGAGCACACGCGAGGTGCCTGCGGGGCAGTCCCGGGCATTGGGGGCATCTTCTGCTTTGGCGGCGTGGCATCCTCCGGCGGTGGAGATGTGGTTCATGTGTTGAGGCTTCGCCGGAGTCTTCGATGGAAGGATCAAGGGCTTCACGCGACTCGGGTGATTTCCTTCATAGNCTGCTTTGGCGGCGTGGCATCCTCCGGCGGTGGAGATGTGGTTCATGTGTTGAGGCTTCGCCGGAGTCTTCGATGGAAGGATCAAGGGCTTCACGCGACTCGGGTGATTTCCTTCATAGCTGGGCACCACAGCTTCGCCCTGAAAACTTGCATGGTGCTTTTTTTTCCCTGGTTTATGGGTCCAATGGCTTTCGGTTGGCTGTGATGCCAAAACTCCAAGCAGCTAGGCAGGGTCTTTGGAGGTTGCTGGCCAGGCTCAACTTTGAATGCCCAGTTCATTAGTCCGGACGTCCACCCGCTGCACCCAGAAAGACAATTTAAACCATCAGGCTGCACCAGCAGCACGAGACTACAGTAGGCATCTCCACCACCCAACTTGGTTCTTACCGAACTTGCCGAGGTTCACACTTGACCTTCGAAGATTATGGCGCTGGNTAGTAACAGCACAAACTGAGCACACGCGAGGTGCCTGCGGGGAAGTCCCGGGCATTGGGGGCATCTTCTGCTTTGGCGGCGTGGCATCCTCCGGCGGTGGAGAAGTGGTTCATGTGTTGGGGCTTCGCCGGAGTCTTCGATGATAGGATCAAGAGCTTTACGCGACTCGGGCGATTGCCTTCATAGAGGGCACCACAGCTTCGCCCTGAAAACTTGCATGGTGCTTTAGTTATAGTGGTTTATGGGTCCAATGGCTTTCGGTTGGCTGTGATGTCAAAACTCCAAGCAGCTAGGCTGGGTCTTTGGAGGTTGATGGCCAGGCTTAACTTTGACTGCGCGGTTCATTAGTCCGCACGTCCACCCGCTGCACCCAGAAAGCCCATTTAAACCATCAGGCTGCACCAGCAGCACGAGACTACAGTAGGCATCTCCACCACCCAACTTGGTTCTTACCGAACTTGCCGAGGTTCACACTTGACCTTCGAAGATTATGGCGCTGG
>BGNK01004221.1:52671-82751 GCA_003297005.1 Symbiodinium sp. clade A Y106
CTGCTTTGGCGGCGTGGCATCCTCCGGCGGTGGAGATGTGGTTCATGTGTTGAGGCTTCGCCGGAGTCTTCGATGGAAGGATCAAGGGCTTCACGCGACTCGGGTGATTTCCTTCATAGGGGGCACCACAGCTTCGCCCTGAAAACTTGCATGGTACTTTAGTTATAGTGGTTTATGGGTCCAATGGCTTTCGGTTGGCTGTGATGCCACAACTCCAAGCAGCTAGGCAGGGTCTTTGGAGGTTGATGGCCAGGCTTAACTTTGACTGCGCGGTTCATTAGTCCGCACGTCCACCCACTGCACCCAGAAAGCCCATTTAAACCATCAGGCTGCACCAGCAGCACGAGACTACAGTAGGCATCTCCACAACGAACTCGAGTCGGACTCACCCAACTGGGTTCTGACCGAACTTGCCGAGGTTCACACTTAACCTTCGAAGCTTATGGCGCTGGCCGTAGACTCTACGACGCACAAGCTAGTAACAGCACAAACTGAGCACACGCGAGGTGCCTGCGGGGAAGTCCCGGGCATTGGGGGCATCTTCTGCTTTGGCGGCGTGNTAGTAACAGCACAAACTGAGCACACGCGAGGTGCCTGCGGGGAAGTCCCGGGCATTGGGGGCATCTTCTGCTTTGGCGGCGTGGCATCCTCCGGCGGTGGAGAAGTGGTTCATGTGTTGAGGCTTCGCCGGAGTCTTCGATGGAAGGATCAAGGGCTTCACGCGACTCGGGTGATTTCCTTCATAGCTGGGCACCACAGCTTCGCCCTGAAAGCTTGCATGGTACTTTAATTGATAGTGACTACTATAGTGGTTTATGGGTCCAATGGCTTTCGGTTGGCTGTGATGGGGCGGAGGGTGCGCCTTGGCGGGATAGAAGTGGCTGGCTTCAATGTGCCGAAATTTCAAGTGATTAGGCAGGGTCTTTGAAGGTTGATGGCCAGGCTCAACTTTGAATGGTAGTCTCGTGCTGCTGGTGCTTCGGGTCGATCGAGCATGGTGAAGCCTGATGGTTTAAATGGGCTTTCTGGGTGCAGGTGCGAATGCATGGGTGGACTTCCGGACTAGTGAACCGGGAGTAGGCATCTCCACAACGAACTCGAGTCGGACTCGCGCAACTGGGCTTTCCAGATCTTGCCGAGGTTCACACGAAACCTTTGTAACGTCGTAGCTTGTGGCACTGGCATGCCCCCCGACATTCTATGACTCGCAAGTTTATAGCGGAATAGACAAACACAGAACACTAAATTACATTTGCAGAGCAGTTGCAGGGGGCCTGTGAGGAAGTCTGCGGCATCGGGGGCATTTTCTGCTTTGGCGGTTGGGTGTCCTGCAGCGATGGAGAAAATACAGATCTTGCCCACACACTGAAGCATGGCCTGTTAGATGGACTCTTTGCATGGGAAGTCTGATGTTTCTGGCACTGGCCAATTCAATCGAATTGGCAATGAGCGCTTTCGCTGGGCATCGGCCTTTTTTCTTACAGTTCACAGGAGGCGAGCGGTTGGATGCGAAGGCGAGCGGTTCACTTGTGCTTCGCCGCCCGGCGTCTGACTCCGAAGGCCGAGCGCTAAGCCGCTAAGTGCAGTGCTGCAGGGACACCAGAAACAGTACAGGCCCAAGTCTCGTGGTCCCACAAGGCTAAAGGCTTCGATGAGTTCTTCCGGGCATTACTCACGGACATATCTGCACCAAGTGTTGCTGACAACCACAGAAAGTATAGGCCGAGTATGCGCGAGAGAGAGAGAGAGAGATTGTGATCAGTGCCGTAAAGGGAGACCTGTTCATGGCCTCGGGGTTTTCAGAAGAGGATGCGCTACAGAGAGCAGGCGCCGGTAACATCAGTGTGCACTCCGCAGTTGTCTTTGGACAAAAGCCGAATATCGAGAACCCAACAAATACACGATGCCCTTCTAGACACGAACTCATACTGCACTGAACCAGGATCCATCTCCCAGAACGTGCAAGGAAGGAAAGCAGTTGGCCTCGAACTGTCAAACCTTGCCCTCTTTCCAGCAAGGTTTCATCACCAACCAGCCGGCGATGGGAGTATCTTGTGTTTCGGGGCTGGGGCACTGTAGAAAGTTAGCGGCTTCGCTGCATGCCTGATTGCTCACGCACGTGTCATTGCTGGTGACGGCTTCTAGGCGTGCTTCGAAGGCTTGGCTGGTTTAAGCCAGGTCCAGCCCGACCATGCGATTGTCTGGTAAAGCTTCAAGAAACTCCAAAGCCTCAAGATTCTAACACGACTTACGAATAATCGGACGCACGTCCGTAGGCGAATGTGAGAGCATTGAAGACAACGGTCACATCTCATCCCACAAGGAAGTCTTCTTGTCTCTTCTCGAAAGAAACTGACCATGCCTGTGAAGACACTGGCGGCTTCTTGGGCGGTGGAACAAACGGTGGCGGTGGCTTTGCTTGGCTTTGCGCGCCAAGTCTCTCCTCGAGCGTTCGTACTGCCGAGGGCTGGAACTGTGGAGTTTGAGTATCTAATCAAGAGTCGACTAGAACCGGGTGTTCTGTGGCACGTACATGACGAATCCGCACTTGCAAAGCTAGTGCTAGGAATATAGGCGAACGACTTGTTTGTTCGACTTGTTTGTTCGCCTTCTGCGACGAGCAAGGGTACAACTGCACTCAAAGCTAATGCCGACAATTACTTGATGTCTCCTGCCACACACAGGTCATGCAAACACAAAGCGTTTGCAACCCTAAGCCTAAGCCCAGTTTCTGCGCAATGACAATGCAACCTGAGCAACTTGGTTGGTGGCCCAGACTCCCAAAATTGGTGTCAACTCGATGGGTCAGGCTGCGTGGTGCAAAACCGCTCGTATGTGGTAGAGACCATCCACATGACGGCATGGCAAGGTGTCCGAAACAAAACAAATTCAACCCAGCAAGTGCGACCCCGGAACATGTGGGGAGGGGCTTAGAGACCAGAGGTATCCAACACTCAAAACGCTCCCAGGGGTACCATAGGCCCCTACGGCCCTGAGCATTGGTCAGACCCGCAAACCCTGAACTAGCATTTCAAAGGCTCCTGGGGAATTGGCGGAGCCTTCATGGTGACCGGCGCATTTAGTGCGAAGTCCTTAGTGACTAAGAGTCGACAGCAAAAGTGAAAGGTCTGGGTTCTTCAGGCGCCTTACGGCGTAAGACTGGGGGTTTGACTGTTTAGATCCTCGACTCTTCGATGCTACGTCAGCACTTCCAGTGCTTGTTGTCGATAGTCACTAAAGAACGCGTTGGCCTTTGCCATCCTCACACCATCTATCCCAGTCGAACCAGAAAGTAAGAGTTGAGGGGTTTCTGGGTCATGGTAAGGCGGCTTGCTGGTGGTTGCGATCGCGCTCGGAGAAAACAGTCTGAGAGCCAGAACAATGACACAAGCATGAGGACATCCCACCCGTCCGTAGCTTGACCCATGACGAGAAGCTGATGAGGCAGACGAAAAGCCCGAAAATCAGTAGACGGCACATGGCGGACAAAAATCGAGCTAGAAAACTCAGAACCCTGAAGCCCGCCAGCTCTCGAATTCACTCTTCCCGGGACTGGCTTCAGGCAAGTTCCGGGCTTGGCATTCAGGGTTTTGGGAAAGTCGCACACGCGGTCCAGTAGCTTATAATTCTTGAGTTGACGGGGAGTCTTTAGGTTTGGGGTTTTGGGGTCAGGTTCTCTGTCGGCAGTCAAGACGCAGCTGGGGCCTGCTTCGGCAGGTTGGCGGCGGCTGGTGCCTTCCGCAGGTGTGCTGCGAAGGCTCCGCCCAAAACATGATGCCAACTATACAACCCGCACTCCAGACCCCGAGACCCCGAGAATCCGAGACCCACCACATCCTGACACATCAAGTTGGTCAGTGCTTGTGTGTAGAGGAGTCAGCTTTCTGAACGCAGTGTCAGCTGTGAGTGAACCCTTTGCCCTAAATGCGCCCTCCAAACCTTGAGCTGCTTGTTCACGAATGTTAATGAGACTGACACTTTGGTGTCGCTAACACTGCTGGGAGTTATGCATGCGTGGAGTGCTTCGAATCTGAATCCCTTTTTGCATTCCTTGCTCATGCCGCTTAAAGTGGGAGTTTGAAGAAGCACCTGGTGCAGAGCCGGAGAATCGGTTTCACTTCGTCGATCGCCGGAAGCAGTACAGCTGACCAGTGTTTACGAAGTCGGCATGGAAGTTTCAGAACCACGCTGTACGCAGGAAGCCGCAACGAGCCTTGAAGCCCCAAGCCAGCGGAAGCAACCTGCTTTTTCGTCATGTCCTGCTTATTGCTACCGCCTGTTCTTGCCCTTGTCTCTCACTGCTAGTACACCCCCCCCTCCCCCCCCGCATGCCTGCGACTGCCACGAGCCGGGCGGAGCTTTCCGTGGGAGGGCTGATGTGGCACCATCCAGCCACGCCTGCGAGGATTCCAGTTTTTGGAACATCCGTAGGCATGAACTCGAATCTGTCATGATTTCAAGGATGTCCGAAAGCTCCCAACACTGCACATGCCAACTCAATCTGAACTTTGTTAGAAGAAGCCTTGCGGGCGTTTGGGGCTGTTAGACTCCATGAGACCTTCGGCGAGGAGTCTGCTTGCGGGACTGGCGTCTCCTGGATGCAAGCGGAAGGCGGGTGCAGGACCCCTCGCAGGCTCGACGCCCGGTACATATATATATATATATATACACACACACACACATTTTTTCACAAACACACACACACACACACTTTTATATGTGTTTGTACGTATGTGTCTACATGTACAAGTCTATTTAGAAGCAGAAGATCACACAACTAGTTTGCTCTGCTGAAATGTTGTTGCCTGTCCTTAGTAGCAATACCGTTCTTCGTGCGGCTGGTTAGGAGATGGGCGTGACTGCCATATTGCAATGATGAAAAGACCCTGGCCACTACCATCACCAAACTTGTTTTTGCAACTGCACTGAGTCTTCGTTCTGCAGCGGCTTACTCTGACTGTCCAGGTCGGCGAGGCTCGTCGCATCCGTCTAGTGGTTGCTAGAAGCAAAAGTTAGGAGCATTGGTCCGTGAGCATGCTCCTCCATTATTGCAATGCCACACTGCTTTTCTGCTTCATTCTGAATCTGCTGCATTCTTCTTCCGCTTATTCTCTTAAATTTCTGTAGTGCTTCAGGTTGCTACACAGTTGTGCAAGTTTCTTCGCATTTGCGACTTCATCTCATCTGGGCGTTCTTGCATCAAATTAAGATCAGCATGTTTTGCGTTGTCATTCGATGCATTGCTCTATTGTCCTTCGGCTCTGTTGACAGTTGATTGCTTCTGTAGGAGCTTCATGCTGGAAGGCCGCAAATCTACTATTGACTCTATCTCTTCGTGCCGTTGTGACCCGCTGAAGTGGTATCACGTTGTGTCCCTTCGCTAGCGCATGTCGCTTCAGGCCTGTTTTGTCGCCCCGCGCTGTCTCTGCTGCTGCTTCTACTACTACTACTACTACTTACGACTACGACTACGACCATGACTACTGCTCCTCCACCAACTCCTTCGTCTCTGCCTACTCAGCCTCCTACTCCTACGACTGAAAAAACAACAACTGCGACGACTTCTACTACTACTACTACTACTACTACGACGACTACTATTACTACTACTACTTCTACTACTGCTTCTACTGCGACTGCTACTGCTACTGCTAGTACCGCTGCCACTGCGACTGCTACTACTCCTCGTGCTGGAGATGCTGCGGCTCCGACAACTCCTAAGGGAACTGCAATTGCAACTGCTGCTTCTCGCTCTTGCTGCTTGTTCCTGTTGCCACCGCTTCAAGTTCGATGCGAGCTGCTTTTGAATTCATGGCAACTGGTGCTCCAAGCTTTTTGATCTCCGTGTCGTGTTTTCGGCAGCTGCTGGTGCAGCACGCTCTTTCTTTTCACAGGTCGGCACAATGTTACACAACTGGAGCAGGTTTTGTCATTGCTGCTGTTCCTCTTTCTACTAGTACCGCTTGGTACACCGTGTGCTTACCATAGTCACTACAGTGGCTTTATCATGGTCGCGAGTGTCGTCATGAGTAGCATTCCTCTTCTGTATTCAGGTGACTACATCTTAATGCTCCTTTACGGGCTCTGTGTCTATCTTTCACTGGCTAATGCTGCGAGACCCTTGTCATTCCAAGCCACAAGAGATTCCAAGACCAGAATGTTGGAGTGTTTGAGGGCTTCGTGTTGAAGGCCTAGGAAGGGCCGTCCTGGATCCAAGTAAACCCCACCAAGTGGGAGTTCTGAAGAGCATCAAAAGCTTCTCGTGTATATCACTCGAGCTCATCTTGCCTGGGATATTTATGCCGTTTTGTAGGTACATAATACCATAATCATAACAAGGAGCGCTTGCGAATGATTTGTGTGCATGTGTATATTATACACATGTGTATCTAGATTATTTTCTATCTATCTACATAAATACACAAACAAATGCATGTATATCTATGTATATATATATATGCATGTATGTATAAGGCCCCAGTGATAGCCGCATACCCTTTCCGCCCCTATATAACTATAGCATACTATACTCAGAACCCTATTGATATTGTTCATCCCTGCTTCTTACCGTCTCTCAACTGGCCCAAGCTGAGTCAGGCTCCTGCGGGGAGACCGCTGGCACCACCACATCCCGGACTTGGAAAGACGCCGGTGCCGCCTTATATGCCTTTGGATGCGATGCTTCATGTAGGGTGGGCTTAAGGATGAAGTCAAACGGCTAAACTGGAAGGACATGTCATGTGCAGCTGCGAAATCTCGCGGGCCGTGGAGTGATTTGCCCTCAACAAACAGGAAAGTTATCCAGTGCCAAATCCAACTTCAACCTAAACTCAAAAGCCTGAGGGCACGTAACATCCTGAACTTGCTTTTATTCGGATTTGTCTTATGTTCATTGAGGTACTGGAATCAAACCGGACAAGAGATGGCTTGGGGGTGAAGGATCTAGGGCTCGGAAGGTCAGCTGTGCCACGCATGGATGATCAGGAACGGAGTTTTGCCAGGTTGGCTATGCAATTATGCAGAAGCAGAAAGCTGCGCAGTGCAATTGCTCGTCAGCATGTGTCAGGGGTTACGTCTACAGGTTCCACCAGTAGGGTCGCCGCCTCAATTGCCGGAAGAAAGGGAGTAGCTTATAAGGGGAACTCTAGAGCAGCTCGAAAAAAGCAAAGAACAAGGCCCGCCTGGGTTCCCTGGGGCTCTGCAGTCGTCGCTTCATTGGCAGATTGCGGGGCGAGCCAAGCTTCCGGCGTTGGAGCAGCCTTCGGGATCCTCGGTCAGTTCGGAACCATGGAAGCAATTCCATTGATGCGGGGCCAGAGCCCGATGTACATAAAGCAATCCTGTCACATGGGTGCATGTTCGAATCCTGATCGTCATGATGGCTTTCCAAGCTCTGACCAATATTCCAGCAAAGCAGGAAAGCGAGCTTCGACAGCCCAATTTGCACAATCGAAAGCCCATGCCCGCTGGATTTGGCCATGCTAGACCCCTTTAAGCTCCAGCTGAACCTTAAACCTGTTGCGAGTGGACTGCGCGGTGTCTGCCGGGCGCTTCACCCTGACTTTTGAAGCCTTCAGACGGTCATTGCCAAAGCTCCCGGGCCCTGTGAATCGTATTGTCCTTGGCACCTGAATATGTAATTCTAGTCTTGCGGTCTCCTCTTGCACGCGCGGCCATGCTTGCTTGACATTGGTCGTTGCACTGTTTGACAACGCGAGCATCGCTTCTATGTCATCTCCTTACGAAACCCAAAATGTTGATTACGATGCTTGCTGTCCATGCTGTTGGCTTCTCCTCTCCAAGCTGCTCATGGCCATGCTCGGAGACAAGTGGAAGCCGGGTCACGGCGGAGGCGCAGTGCTTGGTGGCGCATGCAAGTATCGCAACTCCGCAGACGGCCGCGGCGGGACTTTCGCCTTTGGCTCCCTTTCAGCGTGCTCCCAGCCGTTCCTCAGTGTGTGGGGCCCCTCAAAACCTCTCACGCACGATCCTGCGAAGTCCTTGAACATCTAACCTCTGGCGTCCTGGTGTCGTGTGTATGTACGGGTCTGCAGCTTCCTGAGGGTCTTGCCTACGTCCAGAAAGGTACCCAAGAGCCTTGAACCTCAAAGTACTCCTACTTTGTCTCTTTCCTGATGCCAGCAAACATAATAAGTAACAAGAACCAGAACAACGGCACAACACGGCAACCAATACAATGCAGCGGAGCAGTTGTTCATTTTGGGGAAGTATTGCATAATCGTCTTGCGATGGGCATGGTGGCACAGACGATGCAGCTGACGACGGTATGAAGATGAAGAGGATGCAGCGATTACAAACAAGAAGGACAACGGATGACAACGAGCAATGATGCTGCTATCTCAAGCAAGAAGGAAGTAATGTTGATGGCAGCGATGACGATTGCGAAGATACAGCTGGTCCAAGTGCCGACCCTGATGGTGATGTGTATGCGTGAGGTAACGAAACGGACCACGGCGACGACCACGACGAGAACGGTCTCGATGGTGGCGGAAGAAGCTGGTGCTCGTGATGCTGATGGTGAGAGTCGTTGTTCTTGTTGTTCCTGTGGTCGTGTTCCTCTTTGTCCTGCTTTCGCTTTGCTGATCGCTGATGGAGCCGGGTCACGCTTGTGGTGCTGCGACCGGAGGCTCTTCCGGCTGCATCAGCTCAGCTGATGTGGGGCCCATGGGTTTCGGCCGAGGAGGCAGGGCCTGTGCAGCTTTCGCCTCCCACTTTTCAATGTATTTCCATCCGTTCCTCAGCTCATGCCCAAAGCTACTGGGGGGTAAGGGCTATGCGGCCTGCCCAAACCCTTAGGCCCAATGCCTGAAAATGCCAAAATGGATGACCTGCCTGTGCCAATAACCATCTAACGAAGCTTGCTTCCATGCTATACAGAACGAGGAGTCACGAAGCCCACACCAAACCCTGTTGTCCAGTACTAGTGTTTGTTCTGACAACGACGATGCCAAGGCACGCGTCGCATGAATCCACAAACTTCCTTGGGCTTTCTCATGCGCATGTACTGTGTGAGCGCAGAGAAAAAGAGGGGTTCATGCTGTTGATGACGTCGCCGTAGCGTGAATACCACAACTCGCAGCCCTCAACCCACAGTCCCGATCTGTTGCATGCCGAGCAATCACAGAAATCAAGGGACCTACCTTTACACCCTACGTGAATTGCAGGGGACTGTCTCAACTCTGAGTAAACGCGAGCTGGATTCAGTTAACCATGGGAAACTCCCAGATGAACTTGCTTCAAAGTGACTCGAATCTTCCCCAAGCGACCATCCCTGGCAGAGACGCTGATGATGGGCTTGGAGCTTCTGTGAAGCAAGAACAGCTAGGAAGGTGACTGCCAGCCACCGGGGCCATTCGCCGGAATCGGAACCCCGAGACCCGAATGCCACGATCGCGCATGCTGACGGCACGGTCGTGCAACCGACACAGCCCTCCATGTCAACCTTCTAGCAATCCCGTCAAACATAATGCCGGTTTTGGCCGAGCCTGGCGGGTTGTGGAATCTCTCCATAACCATAGCCCGCTGGGCCGGCATGAGGCCTGAGCTCAAGGAGTTCAGATAACAACCTGGCGATGGCACTGCAGGTTTAAACAGTGTGTGCCATGTACATAACCTGGAAGGTCACAAGCCCTCCCAGAAAGCCGACGTGCAGAGAAACCCCGTGCTGATTTAACAGAGAACAATCTCAATAAAGTCTGATGTCTCACTTCACCAGCTTGCTTGGTTCAGGCCAACGAGTTCGGACAAAGCCCCAAAGAAACAGGCCCGGCACGAGTCGGCACGAGCTCTCCAATGCCCTGTGATCACCAGTACATGCAAAGAACAGTCAGCTAAGACTTGAAACGAGCTCTGATCATCTGCACGTGGCTGTCTGTGTTAACTATGAACATCGGCAGACACTTTGCCCGCCGAAGAGGGGCTTAAGGGTGCTGCAGCGAAGGAGCAGACAAGACGAACGACAAAATGCAACTGTGCAAGCACGGTTGCTGGTAGAGAGGGGAAACACCAAACCAAAAAGAGGTTTCCACATGTAATCCTGAAAGGCATGTGTGCACGAGTACACGCTATATTGTATAAAACAGGGTCAGACGTTCATGACGATTAGCCGACACTATAGACCGTGGGGTTCCGCTCACCGCTGTCTATGCATGAGTGAATCGACCTCTGGATTTGTAGGCGGTGCAATAACTTGGGGCATCGTGGCGCTGCAAACAGCATTGTTCTCGGTTAGCTGTTGTTGTTCTTGCTGTCATTCTTGTTGCTGTTGCAGTCGCTGTTGCTGCTGCCGTTCTTGTTACTGTTGCTGCTGTGGTGGTTGTTGTTGTTGTTGCTGTCGTTGTCGTCGTTGTTGTGGTTTTGTTGTTGTTGCTGCTGAATATGATGATGCAGCAGCTTGTCAGCGATGTCGTCATCGTGTACATAAGCATCAGCCATCACCTCCGTCATCTTCATCATTACCACCATCATCATCGTCATCAGCACCACAATCACCGCACCGTCAAGGATCGACATGTGTATCCTGCCGACAAATTCCTCAGCCCTAGACATGGTATAAAACTACTCCGGGGCCGTCGCAGACCGCGGCTTTGCGCTACATGTAGGGCTGCCAAGGGGCTCTCGAATTTCATCTGAACCTCAGGTCCGCAACTTTCAGCGGTTAAAGGCCCGACGGCCTTGCAGTTGCCCAGTTGCGTGCGGTTACGGAAAAGGTTTGAGGGTATATGATGTCTACTTTTGCTGCGGGGCAACTTCTGGGTGTGTGCCGGGGACACAGGCCATAGCAGATCCTTCAAGCTAACACACCCCGAACCCTAAATCCTGTATTGCGATCCGATCCAGCAAAGTCATTCGACGCAGAGGCTTGCATGCCAGCCGCCACACGCAAAATTGCCAAGCTGCTGTAGGCTTTTGTCAGTTTGGAGTTGCGGCTCCAAGCTCAAAAGCAAACTCACCCGAAACCCTGACAATCCGTTTCTGTCGGTATCTTCGTGGCAAATTGAAGTCGGCGGAGGCTCAGATGCTCCCTCCCGCGCCCCAGACATTCACCAAGGAAACACCTAGCTGCGTATGTGCATCATCGCACTGCCCGAAGAGAGCTGGCTTGAAAACGGAACCTGTTGGATGGAGATGGGCGCAGGCCCTTAAACTTTGGACACAAGCTCTCGGTGGCTTTAGGATTTCCACTGAACTCAGGGCGTCGCAGCAGAACGAAATAGAGTTCTCGTTACCACAGAAAACCCAAAAGACTGCTAGAATCTGCTAGAAGAGCCACATGACCCCCAAGAGGCCTCCAGACAGCCCCAAATCTCGAATCGAGTAGCCAGGCCATTGTTCAGGCCCCACTTGTACGCAAAGTCCTCTGCCTCGTGGGATGGCAGAACAAACGCAAACGTCGGCCTACTTACTGGGATAACAGCAGTCAGTTGCATAGTCTAAGTCAAATAACGATTATGAGCTTTGGGGCGGGGGCTTTGCTGCACTACTCAGTTCAAACTACAGCACTTTTCGGTTGAGGAAGCCTAGCCTTACCGAAACCAACGTAACCTACACCTATCTACCTGACCACGTACCTACTTCCCCACCGACCTCCCTGCCTACCGCCCTCGCCCCCCAAAGCTCCCAAGCCTCTAAATTCCCTCAAACCATGAAGGAACTGAACCCTTGTTGAACGAGGTCTCTGTGAAGTGCCTGCAGCAGTATGCGAACTGAAACCCTCAACCCCAAACGCCCCGCAAAAGCCAAAAGCCATAGATAGAGCCCTAGAATTATGTGGGTACGGCAAGAGGAAACTCTTGCTGATTATTCAGACCCCCATGTGAACCGGCCTTTTGGCGCTGGCCTTCTGGCCACTCGTAAACGGGACCGTCTGCTTGCTTTGGAGCGACAGGTGCCTGAGGACGGATTGGGTGCGGGTATCGGGTTCCCCAACATGGTGCGTTTTGGGTTCCCTCTGGGCCAACCCCGAACGTATTGCGAAGGCTTTGCTCTTCGGGCCCGAATCCAAGATCCAAGATCCAGGATCCGAAGGATCCTGGATCTGGCCCGGACAGACATGAGCCTGAACTACATTCGGACGATTCGGGCGGGTATTGGATAAATAATTCCTGCGGTAAGATCCTGGGCCATCTTGAATCTTGGATCCTGGCACAAATAACATACAAATTCGGATGATTCGGGCGGGTACGGGATCTGAAACCTCCGGGCACGCTTCGATGTTGGACCCTTGCACGAATCAAACAAATGGGATGCTTTGGTATCGCTTTTCCCTCGGCATGGCAACCATTCACTATGCCACAGTCGTTGCGCACTTTCATCGGGTTGTTCCTTGTTACATAGGCTATACACATAGTGCGATGCGCAAGATTCGGCTTGTCATTCGGCCAGTGTCACAACCAATACTCCAATCTTCTTGGCTCGAAAGGTGCTTATCAATAGTCTTAGCAGTCGATCCGTTGATGTCGTGCCACTGCAATTGGCAATCATTCACGTTAGACTGATGTAAAAGTCTCTAAAGAAACATGGCTCTACGAGTGACGGAGGGGGATATAAACATCTGTGTGGTTGGGATGTGCAGGCATGGCATAGGAAACCAAGTAGGGCTAGTTGCTGGTGAAATAAGGACACAGTTCCATAGTACTCACAGTCAGACCCAAAGACACCAAATGCAAAGGACCCCTTGCCATTGCACCCCTGCCTTATCGTGGTAATGAGCACTATACGGATGAACTCGAAGACTACAGATAGTGCTCGGGACAAGCACTTAAATCTCGTCTGTGCCAACATTCACATTTGAGCATGTTTCCAATCTACATAGATTGGTATAGCACAGTAGGGAGTATGGTAGAGATGGCCACTAGGACTCAAATACCGCAACAGAAAAATGCCTCTGGGGGCGACGGAAAGGATTAAGCATGTAAGTGACGGGATGTGCAAGCATTGTGGAGCAACCAGACGGCTTTCATGAGGTTCTGATAAGGGCTGCAGCAAAACAGGGGCATAACTCGTCCGGGTTAAAAGCAACTAAAGCAGGACAACCAGGATCATGGCAGCAACGGTCGTAAGGATCACACTTTAGACTGTCAAGGATGCCGGACGGTATTTCTTTCATTCGCAGAAGTCGTATCAACAACATGCAAAGAGAGGCATCAATGTTCACCACTTTGTGGCCCACTTCTTGACTATGGTGCTTATGAGAAGATGAAACACAAGTGGCATTTGCAGGAATTTTTTTCTGACAGTGGGCAAACAAACCAGGCAAAGCCAGTCGGAATTCATCAGTGTTTGTCGCAGGCAATGTTTTTTGCATCGGAACACAGCAGAAGTCAGCTTTCAGAATAAGGAAGAGCCGTGGGGACATATGGAGATGTGAACAGCGTATGGATTTGCATGATGGAGCTTGTATTTAGCCAAAATCAAGCAAGTACAAACAGAAGGGCCAAGCAAATTTTGAGGATGGGTATTGCTTAGAAGTGCGCAGCAGGATAAGTATGGGTAAGTGGCCGCTTGCGCGGCTCTGGCTTCCCGCGGGTCGCAATTCCTCGCGCCGGGAAAGGGAGTAGGGCGGGTTTACGGTCATGGACTTCAGTCTCCAAGTGCCAATACTAGGCTCCGGAAGAGGTTTTACTGAGGTTCTGTAGGAATATGACCATGCTCCTGCAGCAACTCCGTGGACCCGCCGAGGCCAGATCCTAAATCCTGGGCTCTTAGTCATATCCTGAGCCACCACTATAAACTTCATCTGGGTATGTGCTGCACGGTTTTGCGTTGGGGCTGGATAGCATGAAACAGATCGAAGCTCGTGAATGCAAAACACCTGTAAGCATTGACGCCAGCATCTCCTAGCTTGAAAAGCCTGGAGCTCGACCCCGCGAGCCCTAAATGCAAACTTACTGCCGCATGTTCGACACCCGCAAACCAATTCCTAGGATCCTAAACCGTAACCCTGGACCCTAACTACACCCAAAGTGTCCTCGGCGCGGCGGACTTGGGCACCTGCTTCGGCGCGGCAGCGACGAACTTGGGCCCGGCAGCCTTCAGTGCTTTAGGGGTTTCCGGGTTGTCTTTGCCAGGACGAACCTACTGTGCAGGGTGCATAAGCTGACTGACGACCGCAAGACCTCAACGGCCGAGGCTTTAAAGTGACCTTCAATCTACACCGGGGCATCCCCCAAAGCTCCTTCGCCATCTGGCCACTGCGACGTCCCTCTGGGAATGCAGAATCTGTGAGGAATCCGGTCTCGGAACTTCGAAAGCACACTCACCACAGCGATCAACAGGCCGACGTACTCATCCTGATCGCCACTATGTTCAGCCCAGCTGGTTTACTGCTGGACTGCCGCTTAGCACCTTTTGTCGTGTCCCGAATCACGGAAAGGTTTGGGGAATTTAGGGTTTCGGAGTCGAACCTTAAAGGGAACACAAAAACAAGTGTCTGAATTGGAAGAAAGACTAGCCGGGGCCTTCGGGGCATTCGCCTTCGCAGCTGCGGCTTGGGATCTGGTCCTCGGAAAAGTTGCGGGTCCACTGTCTTAGTGATGATCGAGGAAGAAGACAGCCAATAGGCTTCCAGGGCATCTGCGCAAGGTTTAGGTCGGATTGG
Organism: Symbiodinium sp. clade A Y106; assembly: GCA_003297005.1. Taxonomy (NCBI): domain Eukaryota; class Dinophyceae; order Suessiales; family Symbiodiniaceae; genus Symbiodinium; species Symbiodinium sp. clade A. Next base: position 67,292 of record BGNK01004221.1, read on the forward strand.
GTGTAAGCTGCTTTTGAGCTGCTGTTTTCGGCTGTTTCTGATGCCTGGCGAGGCTGTGGTTTTTTTACGAGCCTTGGAGCGTGGTCGCGCTGCGAGGCGCAGCTAACTGCAAGCTGTTGCATTGTAGGTTTCGAAGCTTCTCTGATCTGCAATCATAAGTCGACAGTTTTTGCTTGATTTCTTGCAATGGAGCATGGGCGACTCTCATAGCCAGTGCCGGATTGAAAGTCGGACAGGCCGCAAAGAATTTAATCTGACCCTGCCGTCCGACAATTGGGTCAGGGCGTTATACCGTCACGGGAGCCCGTAGGAATATGCAACTACAGCACGTGTAGTTGAATGCGGCAATTGAGAGTTTTGAGGTTTCCCTCAGCCCTCGACTCGAGATCCAACCTGTCGTAGTGTCTTTCTTTTTGGGAATGGCCTCACGCTGCTCAACTTTTCAGCCGAGGCGGCCTTTGTGTCTGTGCCTCCTGCATTGCTTGCTTAGGCCTTGAGCCGACATCTCTAAGCAGGCTTCAGGTTCCAGAAGCCCAGGAAAAAGTCCTGCGGCGAGCAAACTTACACCCCGACTTCAAACGGCTGAGGCTGTGGCGGCTGTGGCGGCCGGAAGGGCTCTGGCGGCACCTGCTGTCTTAGGCTCTTGCCGGGCTCGTGTGAACCAATGGCCGGCCTCGAAGATGCAGGTCTCCAAGTGATCGGCTAGGTAGCGGTACTCGCCTCAAGTGTCTTGCAATCACATCGGGATCGTAAGCCCGGTTCAACATTCGCGTGCATGGGGCCTTGAGTCCAAGGATTTCTCAAGAGAAAACTGCTCTGGAGGCTTACTAACCTTCAGGCTTTGACCTGTTCTGCAAAGCAGGCCGAAGCACAAACGCCATGCCTCAGGGACTTTAGCTCTCAAATGACAATCGCGCCGAATCTCAACGGTCCCTGTCAAGCGCGCAGTGAGACAGAACCAAAACAAAACAAAAGGGGCGACGATAGAACCGTCTACCAAACTGTATACAAGTATCTTCAGATTCAATCCTCCGCTCCCAACCCTCCCCTCCTCCCACCTGTCCACTTGCAGCCCACAACGTGGTGCCGACAGTTTGTTGTCCGTGCTGGACAGTCTTCTTCCTGCGACTGCCATGTCGAGTCTCTCAGGATCTTGCCAGAAATGGGCTGACATGTTCAGGCTTCGAGAGTCACTGGGTACTCTGCACCGCAAACGTAGAAGCTGGGACAGGGTCTCGTCAGCCACGCAGCTGACAGCGATTTCTGAAACGAAAATGAAACCCCTCTCTGAGCTACCACGTCGCAGTACCAGTTCCAAATGTGTAAACTTCGAGAACGCTGAAGTCTTACCTTCTTGTGCTGAGGCGAAGAGCAGTATTAGATTACCGTCTGACAGCCGTGGAGCACCGGAAAAAATCGAGTAAAGCACTTATCGCAGGCCTCGCTTTACCGAGTCGCCGAGCCCCGACCTCTTACACCGGCAAGGGAAGGCACTGAAAGATATTTCGCAGTGTTCCTATGAACCCTTGAAGCTAATGTCAAAGGCCTTCCTGTGTAAAGAAGCCTGACGCCTTCAAATCCAAACGCAAACATCACGAACACATAGCAACATTTCAAAAGGATGATAGCGACGAGGCAGTCGAGACGGGACCACCGTGAACAGAAAGTGGAAGAAGCCACTTCTGTCATTTGGCTCGCTTGAGCTCTCGTGCCCGTGCTGATTTCTCAAGGCCAAGAAGCTACAGCTGCAAGAAACTGCCATGCCACGTTTAAAATACATGACAAAGTTCAAGCCCGAACGCGGAGATCCGCAAGTCCTCATGTAGGATCTTCTGGCCTCGCGGATATGCCTCCTTGGTTGAAGCGTTCTTCTAGAGTTAGAGTTTTGGCCAATTTCTTTTCGACTTTAAGCAATCGTCTGGAGCTTCTTTCAGGGTGTGACTGGGTTCTATCGGATCTCTCTCGAAAATTTGATACACCTCGGACCTTTGTATAAGGGTGGAAAGGGCAAGTCTTCGCAGTTTTCGCAAGCTGGAACGAGGCCTGCGGAGATTCCGTGTAAAGGCTCGAGAACATACCTACGAAGTTGTTACAAGGGAACCGACGGTTTATCTGGTGGGTGCAGCGCAGCAGTGGATCCTGGAGGCGGATGCCATCATGTCGGACCCTCACCCTAGGATCCAGCTTTAAATTGTGGGCATTGTAAAGGTCCTTGTGGGAAATACTGAGAATGCTGAGCATATGCTGAAGCAAACCCGCCATGCACCAAGTTTCGTTGCACTTCGAGCACACAGCTTCCACGTTTTCACAGTCGTTTTCCAAGTGTTCCTGCGGCGTGGCGATGGCATGCGCAACAGAAGGCTTCAATAGTACATATACGTGCATACACACTACTTGTTGTTACATGCACGGTGGTCCATGCTCAAAATACATGCGAATCCTTCTGGCTCGAATGTTTTCGGAGCTTTCACCTCTTATGAGCCGATGCCTTGTGTGCTCTTGGCTAGCGTCGACGGTTCTGAGTCGTCTTCTTGAGAACGGGCTGTGATCAGATCGCGGGTCGCTGGCATGCCCTCAACCAAGACCCCGCAAAAAAGCCCCTTTAGGGTTTATGCGGATTAGGGTGTACCTGAAACACTAAACCGTGGCACAATCGATTCCTTGGTTTGGAAGAAAGTTGGATCATGAAGTCCCCTCGGGCCTGTAGCGCCCGATGCGTCATTCGCATCTTGCAGAGGCAGCACCTGGGAAAAGAGAGAGTGGATATTTTTGGAGAGACACCAAAAACACAACATAGAATACATCTATGTCCAGTGGCGGTTGTTGGTGCAGATTCGGGTTCCTATGCTGTCATGTCTATACTATGTATCTATATCTACATATGTGTGTGTATGTACATACATATATCTATGCATATCTATGCACATACACACATCCAGATACAGAGAGTTTGGCCTCCTACGGGCCAGCTGAGGGATACTCGGCACTCCACTGCACGTAGACAGTTCTCGATCAGTCGACGTTAATGTGAACTGGTGTAGCCTAAACCCGTACCAGAACGAACTTCACATTGCAGAATGTACGCCCTCAACATCGACGCAGGTACTTCTCACCACCGTGTACCTCTTAGTTCGATAGTGCTTGTACGTTGCCACCTTTCACTTCCAAGCCTGCGACGTCTTTTTATCTAGTCTGAAACCACACTGTCGAGCTGACTCCGGAACCTCGGTCGTCTAGAAAATGCATAAACACATAAACCCTCTCACCACCGTCTGCAGTCTGGACTGAATTGATAAACACCAAACAGTTCACTCATGACCTTCTATTCTGCCTATGTCCGGTACCACGGTGGTTTGCATTGTAAGCTCCTGGTGCTCAACGCAGAAATTGTAGCCTTGTGTAACCGGTCGCCACTGTAGAGACACGTCGACTTGATTTTGCCGAATCCCTCACGCCGTCTGCGTGGTATGTTGAGCTCAGTCGCTCAATTTGTCGCAATGGGCAATCCCTCTTTTTGTGCCTGGCTTCAATGAATCGAGAAGGTGGGCTAGGTGTTTCCGAGCTTGAAGCCTAAGCCTAAGCTGCAAGATCATGACATGTCGCAATTCCCAGCATGGAGTGGAGACTTGTGCAGTTGTCTTGAGGCCTTGAGGCTTTTGAAACTCGGGTTTTAGGAAAAACAGCGGGTGAGCTTGCCACTGAAGCGTTGCTGCAATACTGCAGCAAGGCGACCACACAAACAGAGCAATTGATGGGGATGAGCTTGTTGTCCTCTATTCCCAGAGCCCGTGCATGGATCCTTCCAATTCAACTTGATATGAGCGCCAGGAAATTCCAAGTTTACGGAGTGACTTGATGCGGACATGGCTTCAACTCCCAGGACACTGCAGTCCAGGCCTTACAGGTTGGAAGGTTGGCCCAGCTTCTCGCACATTTGCACTAAGCTTTCCGAAACACGTTGCGATGCCTTCAATGTCCAAAGAAAAACCGTAAACAGTTCGACAAGAACTATCAAGCTGGATGAAACAACAAGAAACCACACCACGGGCAGGACCAGACAGGAGATCACAATGATTCCAACCGTAAAGGGCTCGGGAGGTTTGGGATGGGCTTAATTGAGCGCTGTCTGGAGGTTCCGCTTCAACGTCGGAAGTCATGAGCAGATAGTAGGCCGGACATGACGGTGGCTCAGGGTCCCTGTCTGCTTTAATCACAGGAAGTCCTAACCCTAAACTCGAGTGGTCTACAAGCTTAGAGACGTGGCAAACTGCTTTATGATCTCAATCTGGGGAGTCCTTCGGGAAGTCTTATGCGAAATTCCTCATGTACAAGGTGCTGCTTCATCCGGTTCTTCGGCACCATCTCCTGGCATCGGCGGAAGGTTTTGCGCCCAGTGGTTGGGGGCTTGGGTATACTGAAAGGGTACCGTGGCTTGGCTTATGCTACAATAGTTCCTGACTCAGGAAAACATCAATGGTGTAAGTTGTAAAGGGGACGACAGTCAGGACCCATGTGGGGAAACGGAAGCTTGGACTTTTGCCGCGACATGAAGAACAATTTGAGGAGGCTTGATTTTGGCATAAAGAAGGACATACCGGTGTTTGGCAGTACGGTTGCAAATTGGTTGGGAAAGGTAGTTTGTTGGCTGATGCTTGCGATGGTCGATGACGGGAATGGGTGAAGACAACATGTGTGATCCTCCTCCTCCTCCTCGCCGTCGTCGTCGTACTAGTGCCGTACTCCAAAGGCTGCCCAAACTTTCTAGTTCCATATTGCAAGTGCAGCCGCATAGGTACCCGAACCAGGATACATCTCATTCTACGAGCGCATACATTGGCCAGTGGGTCCCATGCCCGAATGCTACCTGGCATCCATTGGTCACAGCATCCTGAACGGGTGGTGATAACGTCCAGCTGAGATAACGTCCCTGCTACCAGGGCATCCGTTGGCCAGAGCATCCTGCCCGAACGATGCTAATGTCCAGGTTACCAAAGCATATATTGGCCAAAGCACCCATGCCCGAACGATGATAGCGTCCATGTGCATCCATTGGCCAAAGCATCCATGCCCGAACCACGATCACGCCCGCGCTACCCGTGCATCCGTTTGGGGCAGAGCAAAAAGAGACTACTGAGGACAAGCAGGATTAGGCTTTGGCACTTGCGGGGCAACGCTTGCTGCAGGCTTCACGGAGTAATATCTGTTGGTAGGGTTTTTTCGAACCTGAAGCAAAATTGCCTGCACACGCAAGTATGTCGTCAATTGCAATGAAGTCAGGTTCAGCCGTCTACCTGCTTGTTTCGTCGTGGTGAATTGCAAGGAAAGCCCGTGGTCCCAGCCCTCGCGGGCAAAGATGCACATTCCAAGTGAACGCGAGAGAATGGAACCATCGCGTTTTCTGGCCCTGCCACCTTTTATGCACTTCGCGTCACGGACCTCTAGTAGTAGTAGTAGTAGTAGCAGTAGCAGTAGTAGTAGCAGTAGCAGTAGCAGCAGTAGTAGCAGTAGTAGTAGTAGTAGCAGTAGTAGTAGCAGTAGTAGTAGCAGTAGTAGTAGTAGTAGTAGCAGCAGTAGCAGTAGCAGTAGCAGAGGCAGTAGCAGTAGCAGTAGTAGTAGTAGCAGTAGCAGTAGCAGTAGTAGTAGCAGTAGTAGTAGTAGTAAGCAGGAGGAGTAGGAGGACGAGGTGGAAAAGCAGGAGGAGGAGGAGGAGCTGTCAGAAGGGGTTCATGCGAAAATTCTGCCGCCCTGGATCTTGACGAACTCTCCTGGCAGTTCTGGCACGGCATAGGCTCATCAGGGTTGACGGCCCGAGGTGGGCTCGCGGATTGAACCTCAACAGGTCAAGTGCAGGGCCAGTCAGATTTGCAGGGTATGGGGCTCGAGATTTATTGATCTTGCAGTTCCTCGCTTGCTTTGATTCCTTTGTTCTGGAAAAGGTGGGCCATGAAGCACTGCAGTTCTCTCTCTCTCTCTGTGTCTCTGCAGTTAGATGAGAGGTATGGGGTTCCAGGATTGGGCCGGAGGCCAGAGACTGTGGAGCTTCTGCTTGCCCTCAACTCGCTTCAGAACCACGGCATACTCCCAAGACATCAATAAGTTTCCCAATGCTGTGAGGCCGCCTCAGTGGATGGCTTTACTCCTGGCAGAAGGTCAACAGGCAAAGCTTCCGAACTCCGCTGAACAAGTTCCAACGAGATTGAAATTGGGAAAGAAGGGCAGTTTTCGGGCGTAGGGCTTTGCCACCGGAACAGCAGTAATGAACTGCTAGACTCAAACCTTCCGAAATTCTAGCAGCGGAGTCTCAATATACAAGGTCGAAGACCGTACACAAACAATCCGAAGACCCAAAACTGCAGCTCGACCTTCATCTGCAAAAACAACCCTTCAAACTCTCAACACTAGCCAGTCTACGACCTGCAGAACCTTGAACCCTGAAGCTCAAAGCCGTCAAAGACTAGACCTTGATAGCCAAACCCACTCGCTCTATTCAACATAGACGCTGGTCCTCGATCCCGAGCCTTCAAACATAAGCTCCATGCTGGAAAACACGAGCCGCTATGGTTTAAGATTTTGCAAGGGCTCAAGGCTGGCGGTTTGGGATTCAAGGCCGGCGGGATGAGGTCTAGGCCTTTAGAGGTTGAAGGGTGGAGCTTGTGGGTGAAGGGGTGAAGGGCTTCAAGATTAGTGGGTCGATGTGTATCAGGGCTCCAAGAGTCTCTGGCGGCCCGGACTTCACTGATCATACAATGATATATCGATACCCCAAGACTCTTTTTCAGGCCCCCATCTAGACTGTTTAGCGGGCTCCAGACGATACAGGGTCTCGACCACTTCGTGGTTTAGGTTTAGGGTAGTTTCAGCACATACAACACCCTACCATGGGCGGTTTCTCAGATCCGCATACGACGAAATCCCAAATCAGACGCCCATCAGCCTCAGACTTCCCCAGCATCGCTATTCACTGTCAGGCCCCTTAACGACGAGTAAGTAATTAGGTCTGCGTGCATGTATGTAGATACACGATAAGGGTATACTATTCCTAGTTTGACATCGTACACAAAAGCAAGCGATTCAGAAGCACGAGCTGATGCCCTCGACTGGCGCCTCCCATGTCTTTCGCCTCCCCAGATTTCTCGGGCCCAGACTGGGGATTGGGACAGTAACAACTAAGACCTAATAGGAGGTTCAAGGAAGGACATTACAGGGATGTGAGAATTGGTTTAAGATATACTTTTTCTTTATGTTTTTGTGTTCTCAGTTTCCCAGAGCATCTCCAACTATGGCCAGGTGCACATTTTGCTTTAAAATCCTCGTTCTTCCCACAGTCCCAAGCTGGCCGTGTTCAGAGGAAGCAGACTCCATCGAAAAGGTTGCGGTTTTGGCTTCAGTGTTGTATGGTCCCTGCAAACGGGGATAATAGTAGTAGTAGTAGTAGTAGTACTACTACTACTACTGCTACTGCTAGTGCAAGTAGTAAGTAGTAAGCAGTAAGTAGTAAGGAGTGTGTAGCAAGTAGCAATTAGCAAGTAGAAAGTAGTAGTAAGTAAGTAGCAAGTAGTAGGTAATAGGTAGAGGTAGTAGGTAGAAAGTAGTAAGTAGTAGGTGGTAGTAGTAGGTGGTCGCAGTAGTAGCAGTTGTAGTAGTAGAGGAGAAGTGGTAGTAGTAGTGCCAGCAGCAGCAGGAGTTGTTTTGCCTCTTGCATGGCTGATGATTCACAGCAGGAGTAGTACTAGTAGTAGTAGTAGTATTATTATTATTAGTAGTAGGAGTAGGAGCAGAACGAGACCGGAAGGATGAGGGTAACATATAACGCAAAACCTACTAAAACACACGCCTCCTATTACACGTCGGTAGGTTATCAATGGCACCTCTTCGGTGGATTGATCTGAAACAAGGAGTTCGTTGATTTCTTGGGATTCTGATCGGGACCGTGTGGTTCAGGTGTCTTGCCCCGAGGTTTGCTGATGCTGTTGGTATTAGTAGTTGCTCTCAAACGCCACGCCCGACCGGGTCTGAGCAGCAGCTGATAAGCGTCGGACCACAGAACCAACACCTATGATATCTCGGATTCAAAATCAAAAGAAACGCAAAAGACAAGCGCTGTGAAACTGAGTGGAAGGTGTTAACATCCATCTGCTGAGCTTGCGTTTGTTCTATCTCCACCAAGGTCGCGTGCATTGACATCGAATTCTTCTTAAACTGTGTTTTGGGGCAGCCGACGATTCGAGTTCAGATGCAACTTATATCACTGATTGCAAGCTTTTTGCGTAGCGCAGGCCAAAGCTTGTCATAGCTGTACGCGAGCCATAGACTTTCCCTGATGACAGCATTTTGGGCTCCCTTCCCCACTGCCCCGCAGTCTTACACTACCAAACCAAGGGTGGGAAGCGCCCTTCGAACGATATTCATGACCGCTTGAACCCAGAGTCCCGTTGTAGCATCGGTGGGCCTGGGATACCGGTTCCGCTTCTTCCGGCTCCTAGGCAAGCGGGAGTTCGCGGGTTTCTGCGCAAACTTGAAGGCATTTCATGCGATGCTGGTGTAATCCATAGCCCTGATTTCGCTGCACAGACTTCCAGGCCCTTCGCATGTAATCAGACGCAGTGCCTCCCCTGCCAATCTTCCCTCTCTCAAGTTCCACAGAAAGAAAAACATGCAAACTCTGAAAACACCAACCGGATGCTGAAGCCTATCCAGAGCCTTCACCAGCCAAATACCTCCACTCATAACCATAGAGAAGCATGTCCAAAACCGCAGCCTCGCGACTCTGACTGAACTACAAAGGTTGAGTGACTGGATTTGATTCTGCACCCGGTTCGACAGGGCAGGGCTTTCCCTAAGTGCCAAGGCCGCAAGGCTGCATTATGCCGCGGCTGTACCGGGTTCCTTTTTTAAGAAGGATCCTGCTGCTTTGGGTCTCTCTCATAGGGTATGTCGTAATGTCGTAACTCCGTGGAGAAGACTAGGCGTCTCACTGACTCCGCCGGGACATCCTCAAACACCTGGGGAGCTTTTGCCGTTTCTGGGTTTCCAGGAAGCAATGCAAAAGAAAGCTCTGCTGCGGGCCAAATCTCAGGTGTACCCCTATTTTTTGCTGTTCATTTCCTAAAATGAGTGAATAAACATATGTATATAGCTATGTTTACTGTAATATTGTCATTTCTACTGTTTGTATAATTCATGACCACTGATATGGATCAAATAATACTGATACTAATACTGTTGACTAGCTTGCCCCCTGCTGTGCCTCCTCATTCCGCTGTTCTGCCATGTCCACCTGGCACGGGCCGTGCTCTTAAGCCAAAAGGGCTTTGCAGCGACCTTTTGCCCCGGAGAGATGGGAAGCTTCGGGAAGGCAGGCGGCTAACGAGTTCTTCTGTTCTCTTCTTCGGCTTTGGGATGTATGCTGTACGGTCTGCTGCATCCTTCGTGTCGCTTCTCATGGGCGAACACGTGAAGGGCACGTAAACCAGTTGAGAAGCTACATGAAGGCAGTCATAATCCTAATTCCGTTCTACCTACTTCCATCACTACGATGAAAACCTCCAATCCCAGCGGTCAAAATCACTAACCCCACTCAGTGATGAAGTCTTGTGCAGTTGCTGTGCTTTGGCACGTCAGCTCAACCGCAGTATACACCTCATCAGAAGTCTCACTCCCATGCCCTCGCAGCCATGTCCAGCTACCCCTGCTCCCCACCTCAAAACGCTGCCTAAACTCCACCGCCCCAGCTCGTGGACCGCCTGCCCAACCCTACATGCCGAGCGATGCCTGAAAGCCAAAACGCAGAACTTGTCAAAACAAACATTCGACAGCTGTAGCCCCCGTAGGGTCTAGCGCTCCATGTAGCGACCTGATTGAGAAACCCCTGGTTCCCATTGGCGTTCTTAATATCAACGCTGTCGGTTGATGGGCTTCTCAGGCTACAGGCATCAGGTGGACTTGAGCGAAGGGTTTCCTAAGCCAGGACGTCACAGCCCAAACGCTGAAGCAGCTTAACTGAAGCATACAAGCCCTGAGCCATGAATGACCCTCTCAACTCTCCTCGAACGCCATACAAAACCTGTGAGCATCCTACTCACAATCTGCAGCACTTCCACCCCTCCGTTCCCAGTCCCCAGAATTCTCAAGGCAATGTGCCCTACCTCTGCAACAGCAGGTTCTTCCGCAGCGACTGCCTTGAAGCTTCGGGGGCTTGTGGTTGCTTTCGTAGATGCCTTGGAAAAACTGCCTTCAAAGTGTGATGCTTTCACACGTACGCTTGTGCTGAAGTAAGTTTCGTCAGTGCGGCTCACGCTTCCACCAATGTCGATTGTCATTTCCATTCCGTTGCTGTCGTCGCCATGGTTTAACGGAGACTCGGTGAGGATGCCCCATGCAAAATGCTAATTTCCAAAAAGTCGCAAGTCCCTAAAGCCTTAAACCCTGAACCACAAAACTTCCGAACCCATTCTTAACAGGCTCTTGCGGGCCCACTTGCAGAAGCACAAGCTGTTTCGTTACTTCGTGCCACGGTGTGTTCAATACCAGCGCCTGAAGCAATAAGACCCGGTTCTGAGGCAAGCCCCATGCTGAGAGCGGGTCGATCCCTGAACGCTTCGGGCTTCGGGTTTTGATCTTGAAGGAACGATCCTTCCGCAGAAACTTGTCATTGAACTGCCATCCCCATAGCCCCTGTTTGGGCTTCGGGGTTTAGGTATTGATATCGAGAAGGCTGCCGTAAGGGCTGTGGAATTCAGGTTCTGCATTTGGGATGTCGTTTGACACACTGAAGGGGCCGTGGCTCCGTCGCATTGCACATGTTTGTGTCTCGAGTTCAACCGCGAGAGCTCAACAGAACCCAGTAACGGGTTTCTGGGATCTTCGGAGTGGTAGCAAAGCGATGCCGAGGCATTCGCCCAGGAAACTCTGCCGACGACTTCGCTTGCCAGCTTTATGTAGTCCTGAGCTCTGAGTCTGGGTTTAACGTGGCCGAGAGCACTGACAGCTAACAATTCGTTCCTAGCAGGCTGAATGACACTGTGCTTATTTCATTGAGCTAGGCGGCTGGGTTTACTGCACAGGATCCAAAACCCTAGCAAAGCCGAGGCCAAAGTAAACCACAAACTAACCGCAGCTTTTCCCTGGGCCCTGGTTGAAATCACAGTGGAAGCCTCAGAGCGAATACATCATCGGAGTCTTTTTTAGAATTTCGACATGACTTTGATTGGTCGAGCGGTGCCTTAAGGTGACACGTCGGGCGCTACTTTGCCATACTTTCTGCTTGGTGTGCTTCGCTTCGCGTGCACAACGTCTTAGGACTTCGGAATGAGCTGAGGTTGAGGATGCTCCGGAGCTTTAGGGTTTTTGGCAAGTGAGCTTTATTTCTGCTGAGTGTTCCGGGGGTATTCTGCAGCCGAGATGCCTTCAAGTTCGTGATAAAGATCGGCGGCATCTCTTTAAGCTTCCTTAGATGCATGGTTAACCAGCCTGCAAGTATTGAATGTGGATGTGGTTGACATTGTCGAGAAATGAAACTATGCTGTCAGGTTATCTGAAGGTGTGACCAAAGCTCACTTGCCCCTACTCCGAAGGCTGAGATTTTATGCCTGTTGTGCAAAGCTCAACATGTCTTGGAAAAGCTTTTGCGAGCTCGTGCCGTTGTCCGTAGCGTGATGCTCGTATCTTGGACGGACCAGAAGTTGCTTCGATGGCTACGGAGAGCCTTGGGCGCATCCTTGCGATTTCCATGGGCTTATGTGTGAGGCTTGGCTCCTAGCTGCCCCAGGTCAAACAACCCTAGCCCGTGTTGAGAGTTTCAGGTAAATGCCTCCTCTTGGGAGTTTGCGTTGTTGGACTTGGTGATTGGGGTCCACTGCCAAGGTGATGTATTTACCGAAGTAGAGCCCAAGGTCTTGCAAATATTTGTGTAAGAGCCACAACCCTCAAGGCCACACGGTCGTCATAGTGGTAGTCGAAATAGTAGCAGTGGGAGTAGTTGCAACAGTAGTAGTAGTAGTAGTAGTAGCAGGAGCAGCAGCAGCAGCAGTGGTAGTGGTAGTAGTAGTAGTAGTCGTCTTCGTACTAGGAGCAGTAGTCGTGTGGTATTACCGGAGTCGTCGTCGCAGTAGTACTACCACTAGTACTAGTACTAGAAGTCTGCTGCTATTGCTACTGCTACTCCTCCGGCTGCTGCTTCTACTACTACTTCTTCTACTACTACTACTACGACTGCTACTACCACTACTGCCACTACTACTACTACTACTACTACTACTACTACCACCGCTACTACAACTACTACTACTGCTACTACTCCTGCAGCTATTACTACTACTACTACCATTACCACTGCCACTGCCACTACCACTACTACTACTACTACTACCACGACGACGACGACTACTTCTACTACTACTACTACGACCACAACAAGGGTCTCGGCTGGAGCGTGAGGTACAGTGTAGGCAGGTCTCACTCGACATGGTTGCTGCTGCTTTTGTTTTTGTGTGGGCTTACCTGACACTGCCCTGCCCACTTCTTCTCGATATGCCAGTCGGGCGGGTCCCGAATCCCGCCACCTCCAAACCATTGGGCCTGGTGAAGATCGCTATCCAATGGAGGTTGACCCGAGGGTAGAGCAGCTTTCCACCAACTGCTCGGGAGCCTCATTAGAGGCGAAGCCAGCTGGAGATCTTACCACAGCTCCAGAGATCTCTTTTTCCAGGATCAGGAAGCACGCCTTTAGACGTGCCCGACGGCGTGCGGAGATGTTTGGCTTTACCACGTACAGAGGCCGCACAGTCTCAGCGAGAGATCTGAACACGAGGGCGCGAAATCCCGCGGTGGAGCCAAAAGGCTCCACTGACAGCTCCTCGCTTGCAAAGAGCCAGTCCCCAATCCAGGTTTTCTAGACTTGCTATCATGACCTATAACTGTAGCAGCATGACGGCTGAACTCTATGATGTCTTATGCGACTGGCTGCAGCATCGGTGTACTTCGGATGTTGTGGTACTACAAGAAACGCACTGGGGTTGTGGCAAAGAAGATGCGACTTGGCAGATTCCTGGTTGGTCCTTTGTAAACACGGCGGATCCTGGCAACCGCTACTCTGGTGTTGCTATCTTGGTCTCGCATAGAGTCTCAACTGCTGCTAACATTACCTTCTGCTCTTGGATACCGGGAAGGCTCCTACATGTCAAGTGTGAGAGCGCTCACGCTACCTTGGATCTGATAGGTGTCTATCAGCATGTCTGGCAAAAGGGTCAAAGGGCGGTGACTGAGAGTAAGCGAGAGGCCTTCTGGGTCACTCGGGGTCGGCTGCTTGGCGGTATTCCGCAGCGCAGCCTGCTGGTTTTGGCTGGGGATTTCAATGGACCGGCTGAGCACCTGTCGGGCCATATAGGGCGAGGTGTGCTTCCCAACAGGCGCGCGGCAGATGCTGAACTGCTTCAGCTGCTGCAGACACACAGACTTGTCTTGCTCAACACGTGGGGGAGGGTTTCATCTGATCGTACCGCTACCTTTGTTCATGACCTGGTTCGAGCTCAGATTGATTACGTGGCTGTGCGACGGGAGGCGGCTGATGTGCAAGCGCGAGTGGCGCGACCGAGTGATCTCAATCTGGCACCATGGCGCTTGGGACCGCGGCATAGGCCGGTTGTGGCGTCCATACCATGGGTAGCAGGGTGGCGGCTTCATCAGCTCCGTCAGTCTCATAAATCTGTGCCACAGCAGCATGTGTTTTCTAAGTAACACCTCCAGGAGTGCGTTCGGCTTCGGGGACCTGAGTTTCCTGAGTTGCAGAGCCGAGTCCTGCAAGTTGTGCAGAACACCACGGCCGACAAGAATTTGGGGTTCTAAACCAGCGTATTCTTCGGATTTGCAAGAAGCTGTTTCCTCCGGTTCGTCGTGCATACACTAGACCTGGTCAGCAGGCTGAGGTGGTTAGGGACATTCGAAGTATGTGGATGGCCTATAGGCACATGAATACCAGACCTAGAGGTGCCGGCTTTCGTTCGGTCTTTCGTGCGTGGACTGCATATGCCGCTTTTGCACGCAGTAGCCGGCAGCTTCGATGTCAGAGTCGCGCAGCGCGGCGAGCATGGCTGACACAGCAGATCAATGCTGCCTCTGAGGCGGCCAGTCGTAATGACCTTAGTGAAGTCTATAGGATCATTCGGACTATTGCCCCTAAATCCCGACGTGACCCTGTTCGAATACGCACTCCTGATGGTCACCTCCTTAGCCCGCATCAGCAGTTTGAGGCTATTCACACGTACTTCTCTAAGGCCTTTCAGAGACAGCGTGCATATGAGCCTGCTGCCTGTGCTGGTACCCTGGAACTGTGTCGTGGGGAAGTTGTGGATGCCATTCAGGCTCTAAAACCTAGAAAGGCCGTTCCAAGTGGTAGTCCTATTGCGGAAATATGGCAGCTGCATCCCACAGAGTTTGCGCGCTTTTTCGTTGCTGTCTATGACCGTACCAGATGCACGGGCGAGGCTCTGCCGAGCAACATGACGCACTGTGAATTGACACTCCTTCCCAAACCAAATAAGGTTTCTAGGCTTCCCTCGGACTTACGCCCCCTTGGTCTCCAAGACCCTGCCAGTAAGGTTCTTGCCCACTCCCTTAAGGTTCGGGTTCTAGTCGTAGTGCAGCCGTGGCTGGAGCAGCATCCACAATTCGCCTATTGTCCAAAGCGCTCCCTCGACGAGGCCATTGCCAGAGCGGTAAAACACTGTACTGATATCCGGACTTTGCTCCAACAGTCCCAAGTCACGGTCCATAATCGACGCGCTGGCAGTCGGCCGGAACGCTGTCTTGGTGGGGCAATGCTAGTGTTGACCTCAGCCGTGCCTTTGATCAAATCCCGCGCTGGTCGTTGGAAACTGCACTCCGGCACTCGGGATTGGATGAGCCGCTGATCGCACTTATACTGGAGGTTCATGAAAGGTGTGTTTATAGTGTTCGCCATGGGTCGTACACTCCTTACTGGTGTGCGGCAAGGCTGTGCCCTGTCACCACTCCTATTTAGTATCTATACGTGCTGGCTCAGTGACTTGATTGACCAGAACATTGGGTTGGGTTGGTGTAAGGAGCATCAAACTGCCTTTGCTGATGATAATTTCTTCGGTTGGGTCATTAGGAGGGAGTCTGATCTGGCCAGCATGTGTATGCACATTGGAGTGGTCTTTCGGGTGTTGTCGGAGAATGGTATGCAGGTTGATCAGCTTAAATCGGGCATGGTTGTGAGGTTGCAGGGGTCGGTTGCTAAACGTTGGTTGAAGCAACACCTGGCTCGCTTGGCTGACGGTGCTGTGCTGCAGGTTGGAGCACCTAGTCATCCTATCACCATTCCCAAAAGATAGGCGGGTCACTTGTGACTTCTATCGGGTGTCACTTGTGACTTCTCGAGAGGCGAGTCGCTTGTGACTTCTGTCGGGTGTCACCTGTGACTTCTCTAGCCGGCGAATTTGCA
>BGNK01004222.1:1119-57786 GCA_003297005.1 Symbiodinium sp. clade A Y106
GCAGCAGTACCAGTACCAGCACTACAGGTACTAGACGTCGTCGTCGTAGTAGTAGTCACAGTCGTCGTCGTAGTAGTGGTAGTAGTAGAAGTAGTAGGACTAGTAGTAGTAGTAGTAGTAGTAGTAGTAGTAGTAGTAGTAGTGGCAGTACTAGTAGTGGTACTACTTGTAGGAGTAGTAGTACTAGCAGTAGCAGCAGTAGCAGTAGCAGTAGCAGTAGCAGTAGCAGTCGTCGTCAGAGCAGTAGTAACACTACTGGTAATGGTGGTAGAGCAGCAGTAGTAGTAGTAGAAGAAGAAGCAGCAGTAGTCTGCCACTTTTGCTGNAGCAGTAGCAGTAGCAGTAGCAGTCGTCGTCAGAGCAGTAGTAACACTACTGGTAATGGTGGTAGAGCAGCAGTAGTAGTAGTAGAAGAAGAAGCAGCAGTAGTCTGCCACTTTTGCTGCCTCTACTACACGAGTCCTCCTCCTACTAGCACCAAAAGTCGTAATCATGCTTTCTTGCAATGATGACGGTTGCATTCTTCGAACTTCTCTTCCATTACTACCGAGAGCACCACTACCATTATTGTTTGTATCAGTGAATCATTAGCTTATACTTTTCCGATGTAGAACTAGTGCTAGTAAATTCACTTCATTTCGTTGTGTTTGTAATACTAGTACACCATTGCTAACCTGAAGTAAGCCCAAAAATGAAAGTTATAAGTTATGAGCCCAAATCCCACCTCCTACCCTAAACGACAGTATGCTGAGCACTCTTGAAACCTTTGTAGCAAAAGCTCTTCCAACCCCCATTACCTCGTAGGACACGATTGCCTCTGACTCCAGCATAAGGACCCCAATGAAATTCAGTGATGAACGGCCAAATCCTGAAACCCTAACTTCCTCTACTTCCCTGCTAAAGCCTGGTTCTCTTTTGCTACCATTACTCCAGTACTCCTCCTTTATGCTTTATTTATTTACTCATAGCGGCTGTGATACTAGTGATGTTTGGTTTTATTATGATTACCCTTACTATCCAAATTGCTATGACCGCTAATATTTGAATGTGTAGCTTACATTTAGTATTTTTCGTAAATAGAACATATGCCAGGAATTTCACTTTATCTTCATGTTGCTTCTAGTACTAATATCATTGATAACCTGAAGCACAACCAACAACCGATGAAAGTAACAAGCCCAAACACACCCCCGATTCCTACCCCGAAAGATTATGTGGTGAGCACTCTTGAAACCTAAGTTGCAAAAATTCTTGGAACTCCCAGGACCAATTTCCCAACCCACAGTAGCCTCTGACTCCAGCACAAAGACCCCACTCAAATCCAATGATAAATGCCCAAAAGCTGAAACTCTAATGTACTCGACCCTAGCCTGTGCTACAGCCTGCTCTCTGTCTCTGAGCTGCCAGATTAAACCGTATCCATTTTCTCACAAGAGTCTGCGTGTTTGCATCCTTCCCCCGATCCCCTGGAGGTAACAAAAGAGGTACAGGTTCACGGCACCGGGCATGTAATCGTGGCTAATCTATGTGACTGCTAAAGTATGGCACACCGCCACTGTCTCAGTAGGATTCCAGAGTTCTTCTGAAAGCAAATTAATTGGGATCCCTGGCAGCATGACGTAGATTCCAGATCGTAGCCCGGCCCCGCCCCAGGCGAACAGCAAAATCAAGCCGATTGGCCTGCCTGAATCCTACATCGGAAATGACTCAGGAAGTTTCTATGAAGCCGGCTTTGCGGAAGCTGGGCGGCGACTCGGCGTCGCGGCTGCTTGCGGCGGGCGTGGTCGCGGCTCCTGGCCAGCAGGGGTCAGTTCGGGGTTGTTCACGAGCAACCACAAGCCATACGGAAGAAACTAACGAGTCGGGCCTCCGGGAATCTCAAGCCATCCACCCATGCATCGAACAGCTTCTTGCCTTTTATGGACAACTTGTTGTAGTAGCTCTTGGACACGGATAGATGCGAGGACAGCGGGCCTCGGCTATATACTCGGGACCCAGACAGACACTGACAACATACAAAAATCAGCATCGAAGGCACCTTCCAGGCCTCGGCACCCCTTGACCTCATCCAGAGACCACATCTCCTCCTTGATCAGCACACCGATCCAGTTGTCGAAATCACCCCTAGGCGTGCGGGGGTGTTTAGGTTTAGGGCTTTAAGTTTTAAGGCCTGTTCCAGGGTGTTGTCTAATTAGGGTGGTAGCACTGAGATAGACAGGGTTTTCGTCAGTATGTCTCAATGTAATGACGGAGAAGAACGATGACGAGAGGCAGTTGAGTCATGCTGTCGCGACACTCTTTGCCAATGCTTGAGGATTTCGGAGTTTAGGGCTATTCGTAAGATACGAGACATGAGTCCTGAATGTGCCTTGATTCATATTTTGATGGCAAGGCACTGACTCAAATCCTGCGGGAGGGTTGCTAGCAGGCTGTCCTCGATCTTGGATCTCTGGGAAGCGAGCTTGGGTGGCAGGGCTTCTAGCAGCTCATCCCGGGACACGGATTTCTTGGCAATCTTGTAGCTGCCGGTGAAGACATCGTCGTCGCTGTCGTCATCATCATCATCATCATCTTCCTGCTCGCCCTCGCCCTCGGTGGCTGCATCATCATCCTCGGGCTCGCCCTCCGGCTCCTCTGCCGGGCTGCTGTCGGCATCGGCGTCCGACGGGGGCGTCGGAACATGCGGCTCCTCGTCGCCGTCCTCGTCCTCTGCTGGGCCCTTGTCGGCGTCGTCGTCTGCATCGTCATCATCGGACTCCTCTTTGGGAGCCACGGCCACGGGCTTTGCTTTCTTGCCTGGCGGGGCCTCGCCCTTCTTGTCCTTCTTCTTGTTCTTTGTCTTGTCCCTGGTGTTGTCGTCGTTCTTGTCTCGCTTCCGCTTCCCGGCGATCTTGCCGGCTTCGGTGTCGCCAGTCTGCTTGGGCTTTCTCAAGCACTTCTTGAGATCTTTGTTGGCCTCCTGGAGAGTGATCATGGATTACAAATAGTTGAGGGAGGAAATATGAAGACCTCTATCTCGCACAAGCATCGAAGCTGTCTATGGTTATTTAACAGCCAACTTGCCTCACGAAGGCGGCTCAGGACTTTCTCAATGTTCTCGGCGAAACTTTCTCGGGCCACTTTGCCCTTCCTGCACGTCATTAATCAGAAGCCAAGAACATTCAGACTAAACCCAGTAATTACTACAGAATCACAATTAGCTCTGCCTCAGCTTTCGCTTGTAGCTCAACCGCAAAGTTGCACTGCAATCCATCAAGGTCTTCGCCGAGNGCCAAGAACATTCAGACTAAACCCAGTAATTACTACAGAATCACAATTAGCTCTGCCTCAGCTTTCGCTTGTAGCTCAACCGCAAAGTTGCACTGCAATCCATCAAGGTCTTCGCCGAGCACAGGGAGACCGCCGACGGATTCCGATCACACACTTGGCTGCAAAATGGGCCGGTGGTTAACATGGATAATATCACGTGGTTAGGTAGGCTACGGAGTTTGATAGATGATTGGGCACACAAAACTTATCTGAAACATTTCACGGGTTATGTAGTAGACGTTTCTTGTAGGACTTAGTACTCAAGGGCTTGGGGTTTAGCAGTTGTACATGATATTAGTTTAAGTCGTGAGCTGATCACTAACAAATAACTATGATAATCAGGAATAACTAACTAGGTCACCAACCAACTTAGTAATAACTATTTAACTAAGTAAGGAACTAACTAATCAAGTAGCTAACTAACCAACTAACTAAACAACTAACTCACTAACTATTAATTAATTATAACTAACTAAACTAGCAACTCATTCATGGTTTCATTGCGTGCTCTTCGGCATTCGGAGTCCAGCAAGAGACGTTTGACTAGGCCTTCGCTACAATCAAGAGATATAATCCAAACTTGAAGTATGATTCATTGTTTATTATGGAGTATATTAGTTTATTGTTAAAAAGCACACAACATAAACCCGAGAGGGAGAAGAAACCTAGCTAGTACAAATAAAATAAAGTTAATAATCTTCTATTTGCTGTCCTAAAGCCAACATCTCGTGATTAAGAAATACAGAGCTTACTCTAAATTGTAGCCTCAATAACTCGCGGCCATAAATGATGGCTGATGGGTATGTGAACACGGTCTACACACATGGACATAGGTTTCGGGGTTCATACCGGTTTGTTTTCAATTTCGGAGAGCAGTGATAAGGAGAGAGCACACAGGCTGGTTTCTATGATCGCCCCTGGGCCATTGCTGCTTTTTGACTATAATTATTTTACCTCCCTGGGTATACACTCTCCATCGTCCACCAAGGCCACATTTCTGGGGGCCAGTTCGCTTATGGCTGCTGCGAATAGGTTGGGTGAAAGTATAACACATTTATGTTTATGCGTAATTATTTTGCTTCTTTATCCTGCTGCCCTGAACTACACAACCCAGTGATAAATGTCCCCGAATGACAGGCTTGCGTTCGGAGCTACTGAATAATGCTCCAGGTCTTGGACACAGGATCAATGGAAACCCACCCCCCCCCACCCACCCACCCCAAAGACCAACCAAAAAAACCTAACACAAACACCGGGGACCCACACAAAATTCCTCGAGGACAATCCTTTGAACCCCAAGCCCAGCATAAGTTGTGCTTCATTCAAGGCACTGGCTTGCACCAGCTCGGCCATCCGTTTCTTCCAGACCGTCGCCGCTGTCTTGGCCTGAGCAAAAGTCAAGGGTGAGTTAGTTCATGCATTCTGGGACGAGCTACTTCTTGACAATCTGCAAGTGACTGCAAGTTCCCGGGGAACATAGCTTCTTAGACATCTGCTTGCAGGTTGCAAAGCCTAAACGTGCCCAGCCTCGAACAGCGAGCTGTTGTGCTCAGCGTTCTGCTTGTTGCGTTTCGCAGTGGCAGCACGATCGAGCAGGAGCCCTTCCTAGGCATGCATAGCTCAGCGGGGCCCAGCAGCACTTGAGAAACATGAAGCCCAGCATGACACCACGTGCATGTGAGTGAAAGCACAACAACGAATTGAGTCGAGGAGCGAGCTCGCCGCCGAGCTCGAAAACATCCGACGGGGTCACCGCCTCCAACACATTGGAAACGACGAACCCCAACTGGCGACAGCTCAAGTCGTCCAAGCGAACCGCACCGGAGGGCCGGGCAAGATCCCTCTTGACCAGCCCAAACAAAGAAGCAGAATCGTCCAGCTCC
Organism: Symbiodinium sp. clade A Y106; assembly: GCA_003297005.1. Classification (NCBI taxonomy): domain Eukaryota; class Dinophyceae; order Suessiales; family Symbiodiniaceae; genus Symbiodinium; species Symbiodinium sp. clade A. Next base: position 6,312 of record BGNK01004222.1, read on the forward strand.
AGGTCGCTCTTCTCGGCAGAGGAGCTCTCTTCTGAAGGCGAGGAGNGGAGGTGCCTCGGATGCTAATGGAAGCCAGCAAATGCAACACTCAGGCATGTCACTGTAATCTGGAGCCAAAGGACTCTTCTTGGATTTCTTTTTTTTCTTCTTCTTGCTGTCCTTGTCATCCCTTTTGCCTGACTTCTTGATTTCCTTGTTCTTGGCGTTCTTGTCCTCTGCTGCACCTGGGCCGAGAAGGCCAAGCTTTGTGACGTGGCTGAGGCTCATACTGGAAGTCTAGGAGTCTAGGTATTATGTTAGCCCAGAAGCTGAGAAGAGCCTGGAGCCTGAGAAGTTTCTGACATAATGCTAATCTAGACAATTGATTATCCGCTGGCATGCAGTATTTGCTGCTATCTTCAAGCCCAGAGAAAGTCACTTCTCCAAACAAGCGACCTTGGAAAACCTCGTCCAATGATCTGCGGGCCGAAGTCATTAGGAAGTTCATAGCCGGAGTAGCAGCGGCATCCGAGGTGTCGGGCACGGCAGAAGCCGAACCCAGCGACCGAGTGGATGTCGTCCTGCGGAAAGTAAAAATGCGGGGAGCCGTATCGAGACACTTTGCGATGCCTCACCGTTGTAATCGCAAGTGCACGAAGCCCCTCCTCCTCACCTTTCGGGTATCGAGAGCCACCATGGCGAAGAAGGAGGCCCGAACTCAAAAATCCGGACTGAATCTTTGAAGTCCATCAGACGATGGGCCCTTAAAAGACCTTAAGACCTTCGGACCCCTTCCATGCAACACCCAAGCCCACCTGTGCTCTGGCAACCACAAAGCTTCGCTCGAGGTAGCAGTGGGTGAGGCCAAACATCAATAAGGATATGCGTGTGTGTGGTGTTTACACATGTAAGTAGGTATGTATGCATGTGTGTGTGTNGGCCAAACATCAATAAGGATATGCGTGTGTGTGGTGTTTACACATGTAAGTAGGTATGTATGCATGTGTGTGTGTGTTTGTGTGGCTTTGCCGTGGTGGTGGTGGTGGTGGTGGTGGTGCTGTGTGTGTGTGTTTGTGTGTTTGTGTGTGTGTGTGTGTCTGTGTGTGTGTGTGTTTGTGTGCGTGTGTGTGTGTGTGTGCGAGTGTGTGTGTGTGTGTTTGTGTGTGTGTGTGTGTGCGTTTCTCTGTCTGTGTGTGTTTCTGTGTGTGTGTGTGGCGTGCGGCTGTGTGTGGCTTGTTGTCGTCGGCGGTGGTACTTTTGGTGGCGGCGGTGCTGATGCTGGTGCTGCTAGTGACGGCGGTGACGATGCTGGGGCATGTGGTGCTTGTGTGTGCGTCTGTATGTATGCAAGTATGCGTGTATGACTGCACAAATGTATGTGTACAGGATACACACTTGCATATATGTTTGTATAAGTATATATATATAGGCACATGTAAATATATGTGTATATATATATATATTATATGTGAATATCTGCAAATATGTATATATATAGATATGTGAATATTTGTGCATGTGTGTATATATTTTATATGAGTGTGTTTGCATGGGCCTGTCTGTATCGTTGCGACATGCACTGCATAACGGTAGAGCAGCTCCCGCAGATGATGTGCTGGACACAGCAATGAACTTGTTTTCCAAAAGGCCCTTCGGCGTGGCTCCCCAGCTTTATCAGTGAGACGGTGCCCAAAACCCCGTGGAGCTTTTTCTTATGAACACGACATNTGATGTGCTGGACACAGCAATGAACTTGTTTTCCAAAAGGCCCTTCGGCGTGGCTCCCCAGCTTTATCAGTGAGACGGTGCCCAAAACCCCGTGGAGCTTTTTCTTATGAACACGACATAATAATAACTAACCTGCCCTAAGACCCCGATCCCAAATTAAAACACACATATTATTCCTCTAGTACTCTAGTCTAGAATCCCATAGCTTGTGTATAAACCCCACCAGCAAATGCTGAAACACCTCAGCTTTGCCACCACGGCACCGTCGATCGCTGCCATACAAATAATACCCATCCATCTTGAAATAGCAATGGATAACTGTCCTCGTGGACATACATGAAGCCAGCATATCCTGGACATACTTGCGGGTCATAGTTCTGGGACATGCTGGGCTTAACGGCCATGCGACGATGACTCTATCTTTTGAGTTATGTGCCGGCTAAGAATCGGAGGCCAGCCAGCGTTCCACGATCAGCCCAGAAGCTCCCATGTGTCTGCCTTTGGTATTACAGGACTCACACCGACCAAAAACGTAATATGCGGCATACGTGTCCCCGACAGATCCACCCAAAAAAGCAAAGCCCAGCTCAGCTCTGTGCCGGAGCCCTGCCCCCTAATTATATGGAGTTGCTACCCCGCCACCCAGCCGAAAACTGAATTTATGAAGTGGTGGATGCAGCAACGGCACGGATGGTGGGTGCGGTGTCGGTGCAATCGGCGAGATCCTTGGGGTGACATAGTACTCCTCCGCCTGCAAGAGATAGATTGAGACCCGAGTGGGAACAACCAAATATTTGCAATCAACATCAATCAAACCAGAACCGGGCCTCGAACCGCAAGTCGTCCGTGACTCGGCCCCTCTTGAACAAACGTAATATCGGACCGCCCAGCGGTCTCAAATATTCATCCAGGTCCTTCAGGGCTCGAAGCGAATGATTCGGGTTTCTATGCTTTAGCCCCGGCCTGTGCCAAGAGGTTGGCACCCATCTGGTCCNTATCGGACCGCCCAGCGGTCTCAAATATTCATCCAGGTCCTTCAGGGCTCGAAGCGAATGATTCGGGTTTCTATGCTTTAGCCCCGGCCTGTGCCAAGAGGTTGGCACCCATCTGGTCCTGCAGATGGCACCAACGAACGTCTCGAAGATCGTACGGATGCCGATGCCGAAGCAAAGAAACTTCCACCACCTTAGATTCGATTGACTCAATCTCAATCGCTCAGACGTTTGCAAAGCACNCGGATGCCGATGCCGAAGCAAAGAAACTTCCACCACCTTAGATTCGATTGACTCAATCTCAATCGCTCAGACGTTTGCAAAGCACACTGGCTGTTCGATTCAAGATTGAATGTAGGAATGCAGAACAGCCACTGCAAACACATATGTTCCCGATATGTACGGCTGCTTCTTCTCCTCCGGGCTGCGTTTTTTCGCTCTCATGGTCGCAAACCTCAGTCTCTGGGGAAGAGCCAATCAAACCTGCTCCAATTCGCAGCTACCAAAATTCAGGACAAGAGGCAAAGGGTGGAATCGATTCGCAAGGTATTTCAGTGCCTTCATAAGCAAGCGATCGTCGCCCAAAAGCATTCTGGGGCACCTCGGGCTACAAGCTCAGCCTACATGAATATATATGCGAACGAAGCACTGATGCAAACAATGCAGCCGCGATGCCGCTCAGGATGGCCGAAGTTCTTCATGCAAAAAGTAGTTCGCGGAACTTCGAACTTGTGGAACAGAGCCCCGTGCTCAAAAGGAACTTCAATGATGCATCTCGCTTTGACCAGCTGGCATAGAAGCAGCAGGTCGTGAAGGAAAACCTAAGTCATCAGCCAAGTCTCAACCATCCTCCCGTCGGCTGTCTTATCCTCGCAGCCAAGTCTCGACCATCCTCCCGTCCGCTGTCTTGTCCTCGCTGATCCCAAAGGTCCTCAAAAGCCGCAAAAGGCCGATCTCAAGCATCCACCAAATGACTTGCAAGTAGATTCACATTGCATCGAGGGACGGTGCTATGTAGAGCAAGCCGCCCACGAACAGGCGAGTGACCATCACCATACCTCGGCAAGACTGCCGCCAGCGGCCGATTCTTCACATGTACACATGTGATTAGGAACGGAAGCAAATGCTATCGAGGGGCAAGTAAAGTAGTCATCCCACAAAGCTCGCCCGGGCAAGTGGGCACTCGGCAGCCCTTCCTAAGTGAGAGGAGAATGCAATTGGCAATGTTGCATTTGTCACGGAACTCCAGTGGAGCTGAGGCACTGCTTGCAAAGCCTCATGAATCAACGGGCAATCGCAGATGCAGAGGAAGTAGACGAATCGCTCCTTTCGGAAGAGCTTCCGAGTGTGGTCGAAGAAAGCATCGTCCATAACCCAGTCTATCTCTTGCACCACTCTGCTGCGAAACCATGCCGACATTTTGGACAAGGGATCCATCACTTTAAATGTATCACAAGTGCATTGTGGGACACATGCCTTCCATCCGAAATGCCTCATGCAATGCTTTGTATGTTCGNTGCTGCGAAACCATGCCGACATTTTGGACAAGGGATCCATCACTTTAAATGTATCACAAGTGCATTGTGGGACACATGCCTTCCATCCGAAATGCCTCATGCAATGCTTTGTATGTTCGGGATGATCATGACACAAGCCAAACGACCATAAGCTTGAACACTCGAGCGAGCACGGTCACATCTTAGAAGCACGATCCTCCAGCGAGCACGTGTAGCGTATGCTTTGANTTGTATGTTCGGGATGATCATGACACAAGCCAAACGACCATAAGCTTGAACACTCGAGCGAGCACGGTCACATCTTAGAAGCACGATCCTCCAGCGAGCACGTGTAGCGTATGCTTTGAGTTTGGGGTTTTGGGGTTTAGGGTTTAGGGGGTTTAGGGGTTTCGGGGTTTGGGGTTTAGGGGTTTAGGGTTTTGGGGCTTAGTGGTTTCGGGGTTTTGGGGTTGAGGGTTTCGGGGTTTGATGTTGAGAGTTTCGAGTTCCTCAACGATTCTTATGGGACCCCACTATTGCTACAATCCGAAAGCCAGTGGCAGTCCTTGTTCCTTGACGCTAGCCTTGGAAAGAAGAAGCGCTACCAGCCGCGACAGACTCTCCCCGACTCTCCCCCCTTGTCCGCTCAAAGGGTGCCGAGCACCCGAAATAGCTGCGGGGGCCGGATTGCAGTGGCAAAAACAGCTCATGCGCAACAACGCCTGCAGCTTTATGGAGCATATCCAAGACCCTTAACCCTTATACCCTAAACCCCTAAACCCTTAAACCCTGAAGCCCTAAACTGAGGAGACTGGAGATTCAAAACTCTTGGCTTTCTTCCCGGAGAGATTGCCGCAGGCTTTCTCGACCATATGTACTGCGCAGCATGACGCACTTCTACCAGCAGATGCCGCCAAATGTGGTGTCAACGGCTACTCGTGAGCCCTTTAACTAACCGTTGATATTGGAGGAGCTAAGGAGCCAGGGATGATGATGATAATCCTTATTAAATAAGGAGCTAAAGAGCCAAGGGAACCCCCAACACCACTGGTTTTAGATAACCCAAAGATTCGTGTGTCAGCAAATGCGCCCTTGCCCCAAGCAGCCCGGCTTCATGCGGAAAGCTCGTCGTCCGAACACCTGTTACAAGCCCGAAGCACTTAACTCAGGCTTTGGGGTTTAGGGGTTTAGGGGTTCAGGAGTTTAGGGTTTAGGGTTTGTAGGGTTTAGAGTTTAGGGTTTATAGGGTTTAGGGTTTATAGGGTTTAGAGTTTAGGGTTTAGGGTGTGGGGTTTAGGCTTTTTGAGCTCTCAATCGAGAAGCCTGAACTTTACGGCTCCATATTATAAGTATACTATACTAAAAAATGTATCGCAACCTATTTCGAGTATTCATGCCCCATATCGTAGGCCCTGAACCCGAATACATGGAATAGAAATCGACCATTGCTTTGAGTCTTAACTTTGGGGTTTGTTGGTATAGGTTTGCATGCTGATGTATAGGGTTCCCGACTTAGGATATTCTAGTCTAGGGTCGAGTCCGGGGGTTGTTGGCCCAAGTCTTGCCAACCAGGTGAGTATCCACTACACGAAGGCACCGGAAGCCAACTATCTGGACGCCTGTGCCGCCGACTCAGTCTGAAAGCCGGGCGTAGGGTTTGGGGATGGCAAGCAGACCCTTAACCCTAAACCTTAAACCCTAAGACCCTTAACCCTAAACCAACAAGTAAAGGCAACCTTCAGATCGCCAACCGTACAAGCGTAAGTCGCGACGCCCAAACGTCAACCCCCCTGCCCCCACCCCGGGTTTAGGGTTTAGGGTTTGCCTGAAGCTGCAAACCATAGCAACAAGGCCATCACGTCGTCGTCGGTTTTGTCGTCGGCGGCGTCGTCGTGCTAGTTTCGACCGTAGGGGTTTCAGTTTTTGTATGGTGCCTGTCTCGTGCACATGGCTCAGGGATTAGGTTTTCAGGTCTCGGGTTTTGGTTTTGGGGTTCAGGTGTACTTGGAGGTTCATGGGTAGTTATAAGTGGGGTTAAAAGCCCCTTAATATGGGTTATAAGTATAGTTGCCCTACTTGTCAAACCCTACTTACAACTACCCATGAACCTCCAAGTAGAAGGTTAAGGTTGAAGGTTCCGGCGACCGGGAAGACCGTGGAGTTCGGTCCGTGATCTGGGATCTGGGAACTCTTCCCAGGAGAACTTCTGGATTCGGTGACCTTTAGCGCTTAAATCGTTGAGGTTTTTTTCTGGTAGTCTTTCAGTCCAAAGATACCTGAGGTTGTCGGGAGTGTGTGTGGTCCCTAGGATTCCCTGACCCCTAAACCTCCAACCCTCCAAGGCAAATTCGAAAGAAACCTAGGAAACCTACAACAACAACCACTGCACAACCAAAACATACCCCCACACCTAAGATGAATCCCAAACTCTCCACCGGATATCCCTGAACCCGAAACCCTTAGCTTGAATACAGGTCATCACAGTGCTCCAGATTCACTTGACGCAGGGGCCTGGGCCTCAGCAAGAAATCATGTTGCTGCTACACAGTAGGTTAGGATTTCGGATTTGGGTTCAGGGAAGGTGCTCGGATTTTGGTTCCGGGAAGGTGCTTCAAAGGCCAGGTCTTCTTAAAGTTATTTGGATATAGGGCTGCGAAGCTTAGCATCATGCTAGTGGCGCTAGTTTACTTTGTTCCCCAACCGCTCATGGAAATTTCGAGACCCTGCGCCTCACATTCTCCAGCAAAAAAATCGGAAGGTTCTTTTTGTTTTTCCGAACATGTTCCTGAAGGATTTTCGAAGAATCCCATCGCTGGTAAGCCACACCTGGGCCATAACTGCAAGACAGATCAATGAAGTAGGCAGCATCCAGAAAGCCTCGGGTCAGAAGTCTACATTACCCAGAGAGCCCAATACCCCTTAATTAAGGAATATACCTTAAATCATTGGGGGCTTCATATTATGATTTAAGCTATTATATTCCTTAATTAAGGGGTATTGGGCTCTCTGGGTAAGGGTTTAGGGTTCACGGCCGAATAGGAAGAGCCTTTGCCGGAGCTATGGCTTTCTTGGTCAGATCTCTGCATTCCCGAGAGGGTCCGCATATACCACCACTATGGAATTGGGCCCTAAAACCATAATAGGGATGGTCTTCGGGGACCTGATTCCATAACAGTGTATATGGACCCTCTGGGTTAGCAGAGCTTGAGAAAGCAGGACCCGTGTAGGGAAAACTGCCGAGTGTTTGTCAACGCGAACCCTAAACCCTAAACCGCCCTGAAGCCCTGCTCAAGGAGCCGTGGGCTTGGTAAGCAGGGCAATCATTAGGGTAATCTAGAGGCCTAGAATCATGTTCTGAGTATGAAGGCCATACACTCGGCCCTTGCAGTCACCCTTATAGAACCTTCAAAGAGCTTTATTCTGATGCTTGACTTCAAACTGCCTGTAGCCCCAGTTGAGCTCGTTTCAGGCCTGGTGATGTGCTCGTCTTCTTCACAGGACAGCAAGAGATCGAGGAGGCCCTTTAGGGCGCACGGAGCTTAGGATTTAGGGTTTAGCATTTCTCAGTTTTGGATTTCAATCTAGGATATAGGGGTTTAAGGTTAATGCTTTAGGGCCAGAAGGTTTATGGGGTTATGTTTGGGTTTAGGGTGTAAGGTTGCATGTTTTTGTGTCGCATGTAAACTTTGGTTCCTGTGCGGGGGGGGGGAGGGCTTTGCAGGATTTGGGCTGACGGTTTAGGGAATAAGTAGCGCTTTAAGTGTGGTTTTCGCAGAGTTTTAAGACAATTTGTCGTTGATCGCGTGTTCGCAGGGCAACGATTTGAGGTCGAATTCTTGGGGGTTTCTGGTTAGAGTTGTTTGGGGTTCGGAGGGTGGGGAGGGGGGGCTAGCGGGGGTAGTGGGGGGGGGCAGGGCCAGGGGAGGTTTGTTGAACACGATTCCGGGCTTAGCTTGGGTCCCCACAGCTGATGACACTGTACTGTCCATTTGAATTTGTGTTTAGATCTGACTAATCTTACCCCAAACCCGAGTTTCAAAGTCATAGCAGTAAGAACCGTGAATGTAGTTGAATGTATTTCTTTGGTGAGTATGTTGGATTCATGTTCAGAGCGTGGGAACAGGGGTTTGGGTTTGGGGTTCAGGAGTGTTGCAGTCTTTGGGAGACAAGGGTCAGTCATGTAGGAACCTGATTAAGAAACCTTGGGCCTTCATTAGGGTTCCGTATATGAATCCTACTAGTTTGGGGTTATACTAATAGGCCCAGGGTTTCTGAATCAGATTCCTACATCAAGGTTTTCGGAGGCTCGTGCGAAGGGCTGGGTCACCACCGTCGATGAATCCCGGCCAGGTTCTCATCATGGAAATCCCGCAGCCCCAAGCCCTAAATCCTAAATCCTACGAGGCCTCGGCCCAAACCCTAAAGCTTAAATCCTGAACCTTAAACCCTAAATTAAACCCTAAGCCCTGAATCGTCCTCACATGTGTTGCAGCCCCCGGTTTCTCTTAGCAGGCCATGGACCTGCTGAGCTTCAAGACACGAGGCGCGGAGGGACCGCCATGGAAGGCTCTAGGGTTTAAGGATTTTGGGGTCTGGGATTTAGGGTTCTCGGGTCTAGTATTGAGGGTCTTGGGTTGTACGGATTTCGGGCAGAGTGTTTTGGCTTGCGGCACTTCGCCTGAGGTGCTTGCTCAGCATAAGCCGATGTAAACGCCTAAATTGTCCAACGGGACTGACAAGAAAAAACAGCATGCCCGCAAGATGCTACAGAGGAAACATGATCGCGTAGACGTCTGATGATGCAGTCTCTCTCTTCCTAGGCCCTCATGACATGAGCAGCATTATATCCCAGAGAGAGAGACAGAGAGAGAGCTAGAACTTACGAACCATGACATACCATGACACACCCCTTCAACCAAAACTCTAGTTCAAAGCAAACCCTTCTGGATCAGACTACTGCACAAGCTATCCCGGAAGCCAGAACGTCTTCCAACGGTGAGCTTTACAGGTTCCAGGGTTGACGTTGTTGGGGCTTTTTTGGGGCTTCTGGGGCCCATCTCATGGAACCCTGTCGGGTCATGGCCGCATACCTAAACCCTCAGCCCAAACCCTAAACCCTAAATCCTAAACCCAAACCCTAAACCCTAAATCCTAAACCCAAACCCTAAACCCTAAATCCTAAGCCCAAACCCTAAACCCTAAATCCTAACCCTAAATCCTAAACCCTAGAGTCCCAGTACTGTTGAACCGACCATGGCAGTCAAGCGCCCCGAAGCCCCCACACGAGGCCCCAAGAGAACATCCCCAAACCCCTAAACCCTATAAGCACCATGGGTTAGGGCTCTTAGAATTTAGGGTTCTTATGACTTAAACCCTATAAACACTATGTAGGGGTTATAAGGGTCTTGAAATTTAGGATTCTTATGACTTCCAAGGATTTGTCTGAAGTCTGAGCCCTGCACAACCTAAACGCGCGGTCCCTAAGGGATGGGAACTGCGATGGGGGAGCTTTTGGTTCTTCCGATCTACGCCAACCTGCCCACGGATATGCAGGCACGAGATGCTTAGGGATTAGGGTTTAGGAATTGTAGGGTTTCGGAATTAGGGTTTAGGGTTTAGGAGGTTTAGGGTTTAGGGTTTTTGGGCTTCTTGAAGTGTTTGGAGCAGGGCTCTAACTTTAGGTGTCAGGCCTACAACTTTAATGGCCTCGGGCTGTAGGGTTAAGGGTCGCAGGGTTGGTGATGAAGGTTTGAAGCTAGCGGCTGTAGATATCGATGCTTGTGGGATGATAACTTGGCGTTCCGGGGTCTTGGCCTTCAACCAATTGAAATTCCAGTGTTTTTGCGACGGCTGTAAGGTTGATGCATGTCGATGCCCGGGAAAATACATCAAGTTTAAACATGATCATGGGTTGAACCTCTTCTTTTCATAGTCTTAGCCCATCAGAAGTGCCGCAGAGCTCTGATTCATGCCCCAGTCTCTTTGCTGGCCTCAGCATCAGCATTGCGACTCCGCATTACGGTACTTGGAGGTTCATGGGTAGTTGTATTATAGGTAGGGCTATAAGTAGGGTAACTATACTTATAACCCAAATTTTTGGACTTGTAATCCCACTTACAACTGCCCATGAACCTCCAAGCAGCGGGGTTTGTCAATCAGGGATCCACAGCTCTCGACTACGATTGTATCAAGCATCATACACCGCACCTCGATCGAAGGTTCGACTGTATAAGGCCCGGTGCTTGAAGGCTGCAAAACAACTCCTGATCCTAATCCCTACCTTAACCCCAAATAACCTACATGTTTGAGGACTTGCATAATAGGCAGCTATGATAAGTTAGGGTCCAGGTAAGCCCAAAATGCTAAACCCAGGCAGCGTACTTTTACAAGCAACTACCCAAGCCCAGCGCCTCGATTCCTCTAATCGAACCTCTCAGTCCACCCAAGCTGTTTATGGACCAAATGCCCATAAGGAGGAACTAATTTCCTCGCTTCAAACTCTGCACGAACAGCTTCCACAAATCCCACCACCCTGGACCCTCCACCCAAAACCCTAAACCCCCAACCCCCGAGACCCTTAAACCCTAAAGCCCTGAAAAGCCTGCGAAGTCAGGCAAAGATCTTCGAAAAGACGCCAGATGGCGCGTTTGCTCCTCGGGGGCGGTGTGGGATGCGTATCAGGCTAGAGCCGGCTGCTCCAAGTCTCAGGCTTTAGGGTTCAGGGGTTGAGGGTTTACGGGTTTAGGGTTTAGGAGTTATAGGGTTTACAGCAGGGGTTTAGAGTTCAGGCTTTAGGGGTTGAGGATTCAGGGGTTCAGGTCATTATATACCATCTAGCAGCAAACCTTGTAACTTCCTGACACAAAAATGTGTGAGCCCTTGAACATCGTAGCTACGCGGAGGGTCTGTTTCAAGCCTCCTGTGCCCATATACACCGTAGAGTTGAGGTTTGTGGTGCCTAGGTCTGCTTACCGAGACTGACTACCTGCTTGTAACACTGTGATTCGAACCATGCTTGTAAGACTGGGTTCTTGTTAAGGAATCTGTGTTACCATAAAGTTCCATAAAGAAACCACATCATCTACTATAGATCCCTATTGTGGTAACTTAATGCCAAAAACCCTTAAAGGAACTCTTATAGATCCCCTGAAGGAACCCTCATAGATCCCTATTAAGGTGGCTTAGATTAAATTCCTTAACAAGAACCCAGAAGAGCAGGGCTTGGGGTTCGAGATGCAGTTTTCAGGGTTTTGGGTTGGGCAAAGAAGGCATAATACGGTTGATGATATACATCCTGTATTACTTTAATGGCCCCAAACTGTGCGAATTATGATATATTCCTTATTATGTATGGGTAATGCAGGATTTATATCATCAACCGTACGGCTTTCTGCAAGCTGCTGTCTCAACGGCAACATCAGACGGACACAGACGGCCTTGTGACAGTACGGGACAATGTTTCCTGGCTAGCTTTGTAGGGTGGAAGGCTAAGGGCTCGTGAGTTTAAGGTTCGTGTGCAGATTTTGCTGGCAGGATAGCAGTGATGTCTCTCGCGGAGGCTGCGAATCGCAAAGCCCGAACCTCTCAAGTCCAAACCCTAATCCTCCCTAGCCACAGCTTGCAATTCATTCCTAAACCCTAAGCCGCAAGCTTAAAGCCTACAGCCTCACTGAGTGACTAACATTCCTCACATGCAGACAGGGATGGGGATCGTAGACTGCTTTAAAACCAAAGCAACCCTATATTCTAGTTGCTACAGCCTCTACATTTCTTTACTAAGGAATTCTTCTCATTTGTTAGGAAAACCGCTGGCCCGGCTTGAACTTTCAGGAGAAAAGTCGTCCTGGCTACGAACATCGTCCGAACCTCAGAAGGTTTGGGATTAGTGTTACATGGTCTTCTGGGGCTTTGGGTGAGGTTTCAGGGTGTGTGCAGGGTTCAAGGTGTAGGGTTTAGGGCTCATGGGGTCGAGAGTTCAGGGTTCCAGGCTTATAACGGTTTGGCCTAGAGTGGCTAGGGCTCACTTATGAGATTAGGAGGCTCCCTAAATGCTAACCTACGTTAGAATTTCATTCCTTACGCCTTGAGTTGCAGGCTTCGTTATAAGTTTTTTCGAACAACTAAAGGAATACGATTATGCATGTCTCTATGGTTTCAGCTTGTTTGCTCTGTGAAGTGGATTTGTCGGACTCACTGGGGACCACGGGTTAGGGCCACACCGTGCCCCCCTGAGAGCCTTTGTCAGGTGGACTCAGTGCTTCGATACTATGATACAGGCTTTCAACTACCTTTTGGTGGGCTCTTATTCAAAACCCTTATGTGAGATGTATACGGACCCTACAAAAAAAGCATTTATTGGTAGCTCAAGGTAGTGCGTCATTGCACAGAGTTGCATTGTGGAGCCGAGTATTGCGCAAACAGGGGTCGTGGTAATTAGTAAGCGACCAGCCTCAGCAATGAATTGGGACCTCAAAGTGATGCAGCCTTTCGGGATGCGGTGTGAGGGTTAACATAGGGTAGATTGCAATGTTTCTCCAGCCTGCTTGAATCGGCTATTATCAAAGCAGGCACCTGAAATTTCAGACTTCTGTGGAACAACCCCAAGAACCCGCTATAGCAACCTTATAGGAATCCGTAGTTTAAAATCTTGGCGCATGGCGCGGAATATCTCCGAGGAAATGCAATCAAAACACTCAACTGTGAACCAGAGACGGTGGAGCCTTGAATCCCATAAGCCCAAGCCTCCTATAGTCTCCTTAGGAGTTATTTTTTGTTCATACGGTTGATGGACAAAATCCTGCATGACCCATTATAAGGAATATGCCATAATTTCCTAGGTTTAGGGTCCTTAGGGTCATGCAGGATTTTGTCCATCAACAGTATTAGACCCTGGAGGATATTGAACATACTAGTTTTATTATGGTTCTAAGGGGGTATAGCATCACGTCAGGCCGAAACCTCCATCACTATTGACAACATCGTCTTTGCTGGGCACCCAAAGTCGATGCTGAACTGCTTCAGATGGCCATTAAGGGCCTCACGACTTAGTTGGTTTAGGGTTTAGGGTTTAGGGTTTTAGGGTTTAGGGTTTAGGGTTTAGGGTTGTTTTGGTGGTTAAAAGTTCGGGGGTTTAGTGCAACCCCAGCATCATTCTTTCGGGGCAGTGGGTGTCTTTCTGAGCGCTGCATGGTGTGCTGCCACCGGTTCCTGTACGAAGAACTGCACAGGAACGGGATTCGGTTGGTTCTCATGAAGATTCTCTGAGGGCTCTAGAGGGGGGGTTTAGAGAGGGTTAAGGGTGCCAGGGTGTAGGGTGCCAGGGTCCGGGTTTCGATTTCATGTTTAGGCCTAGGGATGTAGCCTCCAACCTCCGACCCAAGCAAGCTTAACCGTAGATCCAAAGAACTATAGGCCCTGCCTGGACCCTGTAAAACCTATAGCTTTGAATTATAAGGATTGCAAAGAAGGTAGGTTCTTTAGGGTCCAGGCAGGGTTCAGGATTGAGGATTAAGGCTGCAGGCCTTCGGTCCCAAAGCTGAAGTTTCCGCGACCGTACTCTTGCCACCGCAAGCCAGCTCTGTGGAGTAGGGTTTAGGGTTGTTTGATTTATGAATGAGGTTCAGGATTGATGGAGAGGAAGGAACAGGAGAAGGGATCTTCAGGGGTTCCCTAAAAATAGACCTGCATCTCCTTTCCTTTCTCTTGCTCAAGACGGCATGCAAGCAATCGTTGCTGCGACGTCGTAGCCTCACACGGCTTGGAGGAGCCTGCTCTGGAAGTAATGTAGGGGCCTTATTAACTAGCCATACTATTCTGGGGGCTCCTTATTACAATTATGGTATAATATACCCCACAACCCTAGTCTAATTATTAAGGTCCCCCATGTTATTACAGCAGTCCGGACGGCATCGTGCTGGAGGGAGCCAGCGCCGACCGGCACAGCCCATGGCCGGCGTTAAAGCCCCGCCGCCTTCGGTGTCGCCCGTGGTCACCCCCACCAATCCGCCTGTCGGCCCCGCCTCAGTCCGGAGCCAGCTCCAGCACTTCGCCAGTGCAGCCTAAGCAGCCTACCTTCAGGGGGAAGCCGACGCAAAATTCCCCGCCTGCTATCCGCCAGCATCTCAGACCGCCGGAATTCCTCGATTTGGACTTTTTGCCAACCATGTATGCCGTTGTGTTCCACAAGGGCCCTAAGCCCTAAACCCTACCGGAAACCTGAGTTTACTTGTTAGGGCGTGAGGCTCGCACGGCTGAGCTTTTTGTTTGGGGCTGTTCAGGGTCAAAGGTTTGTGGTTGAGCGCTTAGGATAAGGTTTGGGATTACCATAGGGACCCTCAGGGGGGTAGGGGGAGGGGTAGGGGGAGGGGGGGGTAGGGGGCCGTAATGCCCATAATAAGATTTTGGCCAATTTAAGGAAGTATAGTCCCCTACCCCCCTCCCCCTACTCCCCTGAAGTTCCCTTATGAGATTATAGGGTTTAGGGATGAGGGCCAGGGTTGAAGGGTTAGCGTTCAGTGTTAAAGGTCTCCGGTTTAGGATTTCTCCTTTGGTTTTAGAGACTACACCCGGCAGCCCCAAGCCATCTAAGCCTTTCTAGACCCAAGACCCTAAACCCTGTATCCCTCAACCGTACACCCTTCTGAACTCTGAACCCTACCTGCGGAAGCCTCAAACCCACAACAGGTGATCGACCCGGGCTTTTGCAAGCAGAACTCCTTCAACCCACGGACAGGCATGGAGCCAGCGGCTTAGACTTTTCCATCCTCCCAAATGTGGGATAGGGGCCTGACTTTTCAGAGTAGGGTTATGGTATATCGTATAATCAACACCATTCTTTATGGTTTATATATGGGTCAAGTATGTACCAGTATCCCTTTTCTTGTGCCATAAGATGCCCCAACTCAAAGAGTCGCACTAACCATTGAGTTCCTTGCATTGGGTGGTTTGGCTTGGTGGGGTGTTTTTAGGGGTTAGAGTGTTTGGTGTTGACGGTGTAAAGGTTCAGAGTGTAGGGCCGGAGGTTAGCACGGGTCGATGGCTTTGTTGGTTTGGGTTTAGGGTTTCAGGATTTCGGTTTTCCGGTGTGTGGCATGTAGGGTGTGTCCAAGACCTCTTGAACGTGCTCTGGCCCTTGCGCACATGCACATATACATTATACATACATACATATATATGTATATATATATATACACATACGCACACGTGCATACATCATACATATAAGTATATTTCTGCATAGAGACTATGCAGAATCATGTTCAGCATTTTAACAAAAACGCATAACAGTTTAATTACGACTTCCGAGTTCCTGGCTCTTGGGGGCTTCGGGTTCACAGGATTCAGGGTTTAGGTTGAGGGTTTTGAGTTCGGTCCGAATAGCTACTGTTTAGGGTTTAGGGCTGGATCTAGTATCCACGTCGGCAAAATTGCCAACAGTATGTCTTAAAAGTCCTTCTAAAGCTATACCATAAATGTACTACATGTAACACAAGACCCTATTCAAACTTCTACCCGGCTACTTTTGCCGGGAGTTTTTCGGTTTCGGTGTTACCCAGAGGGTCCATATACACTACCATTATGGAATTAGGCCCAAAAGACCATCCCTGTTATGGTTTTGGGGACCTAATTCCATAATGGTAGTGTATATGGACCCTCTGGGTTAGTCAGGGGTTAGAACCTAGGACCGGCACTTGGTGTTAAAGATTGGGCGATTCTGTACCAGTCTTTGAGATGGGTTTAGGGTTTATAGGGATTAGCGGTTTAGTGAAGTTAGGGTTTAGGGTTTAGAGTATAGGGTTTAGAGTGTTCCGACGCCACACCTTTCATAGCAGCCTCGCGCAGGTCTTAAACATCCTATAGAAGCACGACTCAAGAGAAACACTACAGGATTCCTGTCGACTTCGAAACCCCATAAAGCATTCTACACCCTTAAACCCGAAACCCTATAACCCTAAACCCGAAACTCAAAGCCGTGGCGTAAGCGTCACACCAAGAACCACCTTTCAAGTTCGGAGCCCCGCCGGAATGTTGGCTCTAGCGCCTCCCAAAGTTTCCCCCCCGATCGGGCGCATCAGCAGCAAGACATCGCAGGCGCCGTCTTAAAGTTTAAGTCTGATAACGTTGTCTTCTGGTCGCTGCTTCATAAAGTTAGGTCTCTTTAGGGGTTCATAAGATGATTTATATAGGATTGTTTGCAACTGTGGCGTGCCATATCTGGAAGGGGCTCTAAAATTAAGATTTGGGTCCTAAAATTTCGGACCTGGGCTCTAAAATTAAGGTCTGCGACCCAAAAAATTCCGGACCTGGCTTTCGGGGTGTGGGGTCTCCGGGCCGTTGAGGGTTTTGGTTCAGTCAGAATTTTCAGGGGCCTCAAAGGTAGGGTTTAGGGTTTAGGGTTTGGGCCGTTGAGGGTTTTGGTTCAGTCACAATTGCTAGGTGCCCCAGTAGTACCCTTTTACCCTTTTTCTTTTTGGGTTCCCTTATTAAAACCGAATAGTAGGAAAAAGGATACCCTTATTATTAAGGGGCTACTGGGGAACCTAGATTTTCAGAGGCCTCAAAAGGCGGGATGAAGGTAGGTGGGGTAATCCCAAGTTGGAGTTAGAGCCCTTATATAAGGGATCCCTAATCCTACCTACCTTCATCCCACCTCTTGAGGCCTCCAAAGTTTATGTCAAACGGTTGAACCGAAGCACGGGGAAAGCCCAATTGCCTCGATGTGGGACCGTTGGAAGTTACGATCTCCGCTCTGCATCGCCTCACTGCCCATTAGGGTTTACTTGGAGGCCCTTTTGACTTAGTAAGTAGGGTTAGTAAGTAGGGTTAGTAAGGTGGGTTATGGGGGATTATAATAGGGTTTCTAAGGGATACTAAGTAGACTTACTAAGTCAAAAGGGCCTTCAAGTAGGGTTTTAGGGTGTAGGTTTATAGGGGCTTGTAGGGTGTGTAGGGTTTAGGGTTTAGGGGGTTTTAGGGTGTAGGGTTTTAGGGCTTAGGGTTTTAGGGGTTTAGGGTTTAAGCTTTAGGGTTTAGGGTTCGTACAGGTCGCCTGCAGTGGGACCGAGAGGCTTCAGGGCAGTTCTGCAGACACTTCACAACGAGCTCCTTTCTTCTACCAACTGGGAGTTTCCAAAAATAGGGGATCCCAATATAGTACCCTCAATAGTACTGGTAGGATCCTTATTATAAGGACACCCAAAATAAGGTACCCCCATTTTCGGAAACTCCCAACTACTGCCTGCAAAGAAGCCCTTAAAGGAACAGGAACCCTAAACCCTAAACCGTTGAAGGGGCTGAGTATCCCTTTCAAGGGGCTTAGGGTCCCTTTATGGGCTATACGGAGACGAAGCTGAATAGTCACCAAAGAGAAACTGCTGGCGATTTTCATGAGCTTCCCGCTACAAGAATCGATCAAAGTGCTGGATTCTGGATTCCCGGTCTGAATGCTCCGCACCGAGGCCTTGTGCCAGAAACCTGATGCCCGATCTGGAACTAGTTGGCATGGAGCTGCAGCTGCTGGATGGTCGCTACAAGTACCCATGCAAATGCTTGCTGCGGCAGTGAGTAGAAGACTCTAAACTCTAAAAGCCTAAACCCAAACCTTAAACCCTAGGCCCTAAGCCCTAAACTGTGCACCCGGGAGTTTGCTGATGGTGCGAAATTTCGTCTGGCCGAGCTCTGGGGGGGTTAGCGGCGTGGGTCTTTAGGGCTGAATAATCAGGGTTTAGGGTTTATTTGGGAGAGTGGCGTGGGAGTGTAAGGTTAGTCAGGGGTTTTGGGCTCGGCCTTGGCATGTGGGGTACACTAAAACAGGGTTCATAGTTCAAGATGTTTCTTTGAGTGCGTCTAGGGCTCCTGACAAATACTTGGGCCTGTTTGTGGGGATACCAGTCACAAGTGGACACTTACTAAACGTGATTGTTTTAAGACCCCCCCTATCCCGATTAATTATAGTTCTTAGTCCCCTAAACCTAAGCCCTAATCCCTGGACAGGGGTCTATTCACCAGGCGTCCGCATTACTTCACAGGGAGCCATGGCGAGTCCTGGGCTCTATCCGGACCCGAAGAAACTTCAATTTTGAAGCTCCTGATCATGATGTCCTTACATAGTTTCTTCGACAGGAAGGTTTTTTGGTGTTAAGGTAGGCTAGGTTTCCGGGATGGAGAGGCGATCGCACCGACAGCCCTTAGGCTGGTGAGTATCCCCGCTGACGCAAATGTATACAGATACAGATACAGGTACATGCAGAAACACACACACACATATATATATATATATATATACACACATGTATATATACATACACATACATACGCTCGCACTTAGACAACTCTAAGCTCATTCATGTCCGTACATATACACATGTGTATATATACACACATATATACATATATATATATATATATATTATACAGGGAGAGCTATGCATTAGCACCGTTTCACAAAAAAGATAAGAGACACAACCACTGCACTGAAAGGAAAGGTCAGACCGACTTGAACCCTGATGCCAGGAGCCATGGCCCAACGCTTTGGGGCATTAGCCGCAGCAATGGCCAGCAAGCTCAGAGCTGGCTGGGTTTAGTGTGAAGCCTCACCTAGAAAGTATATACTTCGGCTGGTACTTTAAGGCCAAAGCATATATTCTTTGAGTACATGGACCCTTAGGCTTATCTTTTGCTTCAGCTGCCTAAGAGGAGCTTGCCGGCCCTGTATACTTAAGCTACTTTGGTCACGGAGGAGCTTACCTGCGGGGTGGGTTCATCATCAACTTGCGCTATCCAGGTCAGGGAGGTGTGTACTCGCAGGAGGGTCTTAGGTTATACCGAAACCCTAAACCCACACCCTGAACCCTAAACCGGTTTATGACCACGGGGTTAGATTTTACCTGTAGGCTCATACCCTACCCGGTTTTTAAGGTACCTACTTTTCCATATAGGAGATCCTAACCATAAACCTAGGTACCCTAGAACAGGGGTAGGGTATGACCCTCCAGGTAGTTGAGAAGGATCGCAAGACTCTGAGTCGAGCCTCAAGTCCGAAGCCCAAGCCGCGAAGCCAGAGAGCCCAATACCCCTCAAGTAATTAAGGAGGTTTAGGGTTGAGGGTTTAGGGTTTAAAGCTTAGGGTTTAGGGTTAAGGAGTATACCTTAACTTGTAGGCTCGGTAAAGCCACCACTCTAAGCATGCTATGCTTGGACCTAGAACCTCGTAGAATAATATAGGAACCTGATGAGAAACCTTGGGCCTTTATTAGGGTTCCTTATATGAATGCTACTATTTTGGCGTTATAAGGCCAGGGTAACTTAATCAGGTTCCTACATGAATGGACCGAGGCCATCACTGCATTGCTGGGGCTGTCTTTGGTGAGGAGCTCAGGGCAAGCTGAAATCTTTTGCCCCCAGCGTTTTGTGCCATCACGAGGTCAAGGCCCGGATACTCCGATATGGGAGTTTCCGAAAATAGGGGGTACCTTATTTTGGGGGCCCTTATAATAAGGATCCTACTATTTCGGGTACTATATTGGGGTCCCCTATTTTCGGAAACCCCCATATCCCTTAGGTGCGCGTCCCTTGATAATGTCAAGAATGCGTACTATGTTGCAAGGAATCTTCCTCCTTTCCGGGATTTCACAGTTCAGGGCTTTGCAGTTCTGTTGTTCTGAGTGCGTGTTTTACGATTTGTTTGGTTCAGGCTTGGAGACTTCAGAATTCGAGGGCTTAGGGCTTCGTAACCGTTCAAAAACCAGCCATACCCTCAACGGTGGTGCTCATGACCTTACGCGTAAAACTAGGCTAGCCTAAACCCTAAACCTTAACCCAGTATAGCTACCCATACACCTGCCAGTAGACCGTAACCACTCCGCCTGCACAACGTTGGGACGTTACTTGCTAAACCCTGTAAATCCTGATCCCACCTCAAGGGTTCTGAGAAATGCAAGATGCTAAAAAGATTCCGGGATTTCAAATGGCTTCTTTAGAGAGCTACCCTCTTGTTGATGATGTATCCGTGTATCCCCTTATGATCTCCATCCCGACGGACATCCTGATGACCCTTGAGTCACCGTATAGGTTGCTAGACTATGGATTTAGCGTTTGGTCGGTCCGGTAATTCAGTACCCTCAGAATCTTCCTAAGGCCTTTCTGGCACCTGAACCCCAAACCCCGCAACTCCTCATCAACCCTAAACCCTAAATGCTGGACCCTGAAGCCACCAACGCTCCGAATCATGAAACGGTCTTCCTGGCAACCCAACTTCAAACCCAAAGCCCTAAACCCAACATCGTCAACCCTGGAACCTAACCCCTTTGAATCCCCTATATCCTAAACCCTAAGGCGTTCCTGGCCCCCACAGCACCGAAGCTGCGGGTTCCGGCGCAGCCCACGCTGCGCGGCAGCTCTGCCGCTGGCGGGGCCACCGGCGGTTCAGGCCTGCAGCTCTAACGCGCGGCTTCAATTAGGTTCTTTGGTAGAGGGTCTATAACTTCAGAAAGGGTACTTATTCAATCTTTACGGTTTCGTAAAGTCACGGCTTGATACCGTTTAATTTATAATAGTAGGGGTCTTATCACTCATAAGGGCATGGAGGATGAGCAGCTAAGGACCCGAAAACTCTACAAAACGTTAGCCACGAACCACCCGACCCAAATCCGAAGCCCAACTACTATAGGGTTTAGGGTTTAGGGTTCCTAAACCCTAAACCCTAAACCCTAAAACCCTAAACCCTATAGGGCCCTTTCGACTTGGAATAGGGTTGCGGGGTATACGTAGATAGTGCACCGGGGAACTTTAAACTTTTTGGCCTTATATAATAGATCTATCTTCGAAAGTTTGAACTTTTTGGGGCCCGGTTGTTGAAGAAGAGAGTATATTATTCTATGGTTGGATCTGGAACCCCCCCAAAGTAGTATAGGTAACCATTCAGGCAATCTCGTACCCAAGCCCGAAAGATTCATCACTCCCCCCTAATAACTCCGACCCGAAACCTCGGCACCAAACTCAACACCCAAAATCCTCGCAACCTAAATCCGAAACACGCGATTCCGCATCCCCCCAACACCTATCTCCGGCAAGTCTCGTATCCTTCCGTAAGTAATCGTATGCGAGATCATACAAGTTAAACGAGTGTGCAAGCCTTCATAAAGCCCTTTAAGGCCCCTTTCCGAACCCCCGCCTCCTGAATCATCGGGCTCCTTCGGGGTCCCAAGGCCCTTGGTCCTTAAACACCCACCAAACAAACAAGGACAGCAGAACCCTCGGGTCCCTAAACGGTCACAAAGCCAATCACAACTAACGAAATCAATACTCCCCCAAACAACCAAGAAGACACAACACACATGCTGATAAAAGGCCTGGGTGTGGGGGTCCTGCTGGGCGTGGCGGCGCTCGGCGCTGGAGTGCGCGGCGCCGCCACTGCACGGCGGGGGAAGGCTGAGACTGTTGTTTGTTTCGGGTTTGACAAAGGTCTGAGAATGTTTGAGTGAGGATTTTAATACAGAGGGTTCCATAACAAGGCCCTAAGGGTAAGGTGTGGGTTTAAACAGTAGCATGATGGCCTAAACCTACAAACCCTAAACCCTACCCTCATGAAGCCGACGGGTTCCGTTCTCTTTGGCAAGATCGAGCCAAGCTTCTGTAAAACGAAAATGCCCTAATAGTTACCCATAATTACCAGTCGTTGGGGCTCCTGTTTACACCGAACTATAGTACTATAGTATAATTCATAGTTTCGAGGCTTCTCTCTAGACTCCGCCAGACTATAAACTTTAAGATGTACCCCAGAGCATGTTAGAAAATTATGAAAGCCCCTACATTCCACGAAGTCCCGAAGCTCGGTTGGCTTTGCCTTTCAGAGACTTCAGTTCGGGGTTTTAGGGTTGAGGCTGTAGGGCTGAAGGTTTAGGGCTTAGGGGTTTAGGGGTTTAGGGGTTTAGGGCTGCAGGTCTGGGGTTGAGGGTCTAGGGTTTGTAGTTGGGACTTGGGGTCTGGGTTTAGTGTTTGGAATCGGCTTTGAGCTTGCAGGCTAGCTACATCTTAACTCAGGGTTTAGGGTTTAGGCTGTAGGTTTTGCGACGTTACCAGGGTTTGGAGTTCATGGTATATAATCTGGGCTTTGGAGTACCACACTTTAATACTTTTTTCCTGAAGGGGAACCCTTATGAAATAAAAGTTTATACTTTTTTCTCCCTGGTTACTTAAAAACCCAGTATAGGTCTTCAACAACTCAGCAAGGTTTTTATGGGGCATCTTACAGCGCTTTATTTATGCACCGTTAGGGGGATACTCTTCCTCCGGCCCCTATGTTCTTAGGGAATGGGGGAATGGATTATGGGGGCTGCTATTGGGGATTAGATATGGACTACTATAGGGATCCATTCCCCCATTCCCTACTGAGCACCAGACAGCCCAAGGATCTCAGAAGTGTTGGGGTTTTTGATGGGTTTCTGGTATACCTGGACCTTTTTACAGGCCCCTTCTAACCCCCAGACTACTTTGCTTATTACGTTTAGGGTCTGTTTGCGGCCTCTTAGCCAGGACAAGGACAAGGACAAGGACAAGGACGAGGAGTCGAAGTGGCGCAGCGCAGAGAAGCTTCGATGCAGTCATCAGCACGAGAACCCTGAACCCCCAAAACTGGCCCTACCTAGGGGCTCCATAGTAGTTCCTTCTGTGCTTCATATTTAGAATCCTATAAGGTAATCCAAAAAGGAACTACTATAGAGCCTATGGGTAACCATACTGAATAACCGGGTTGCGTTCCTTATTGTGATTTCTTTTTCTAGCTCCTTACAAGGTAGGTTTGTGGGTGTCAAATCTAGATCATGAACCTCCCCCCTAGCTTCCTTAAACTCTGAAAGCTCCGCCTATAAGCCTGAACCCTCGGCCCTAAATGCCACCTCACTTCCTTACACTGTAAGCTACACTCTGTCAACTCTATAAGCCCAAACCCTCAATTCCCCTGCCTAGGTTCTAAACCCTAGACCTGGACCATGAAATGCTTGAAACTTGTGACCAGCAGGTCGTGCAGCCCTTGCCAACGCCTTCAAGCAAACCCCTCTGAAACTCTACAAAATCTTGAGCTCTACAGAGGAAGATTTCTGAACTGACGGAGTCTGTCGGCGCCGGCGTTTGTGCCTCTTGGCATTGTGGATGACGCATACGTGGTTATTCATAGGTTGCTACTCGGGGTTAAGTGTCACCAAAGAGGTTGCTTGAACTATTCTGGTTCAGGTGTTCTTATTGTTGAGGTGAGTAGGCTGCAGGTGTTGAGGAAGAGTTCTGTCAACCCGTCGTTCGGCCCGAGAACCATTTGCTATATATAGGGGCCTTGACAATCATGGAAGGGGGTTTTGGGGTATATCGGTATTTTACAAAATTAGGAACCCCAAACAAGTCTTGCTAGTTGTCTTCGACCCATATATTGTAGGCTGAGTTGTGACAAGTGAGCATCTGACGAGATAGCAACTGCAAGGACCATACTTTGTATTCTTGTGTGCCATTTCGAGCCTTAGAGTAAAAGTCTGGGGTGTGTGAAAGCAACTGCGGAATCAGGAGCATGTTGCCCAGACGTTCGATTCATCTGTCCACCGCAATGCGCCTGTCAAGGTATTCGTGGATGATGTGCGGCACAAATGTAGGTCATACCATCGTATCTCACGATCGAAAGATGCTTCGTCCGTCCCAACTCTTTGGTGGGAACAACTGTAATGATCTTTAAACGGCTCTCATTAGCCCAAGTCATGAAGTCGATATAAACCGCGAAGCATATACCAGCCCTGCTGAGGACAACATCGAGATTGCCAAGATTCTGCCCCACCGCTACCCCTTCCTGCTGCCCAGCTGGCCTTGGGTTTCACTGAGAACTACTTCCCAAACAAGCCTGCCCTAAACCCTAAACCCTAAACCCCTAAACTCTAAACCCCTAAACCCTAAACCCCTAAACCCCTAAGCCCTAAACCCCGAACCCCAAACCCCTAAGCCCTAAACTGTAAAACCCTGACACCCGAAGTCCTGAACCCAGAAACCGGAGCAGTGGCAGAAGCTGTAGACTTCCCTACAGCCTAGCATTACCACCAATTCCTGTGTCCCGAAACACTGGATAGCCCGAAACACTCAAGCGGTTTTTCTCTGAAGCTTTCTCAGAGAGCTCCAGGACTCTTGCGCGTTGAGTGTTAGCTTTGCAGTGCGGGGTAATCAATATAGGGGCCTAATTTATTTCCAATACCATTTTGGGGATTCCTTGTTATTGTTATAGTAATTATTAGTATAATATATACCAAAACCCTCTTCTAATTATTATTGCCCCTATGTTAGGGAATGTGTTCTAGGGCTGCGGGGCCTCATCGTTTTCTGTATCGTGGTTTGAGAAGGGTTCAGGATATAAGGTTGTGGATTTACGGCCTGGGAGTTTGGCGTTCCTTGTGTCTGTGATGTGCAATCACACGCCTGTGGAGCGACAACGCCTTCAACTTGATGTTCCACCGAGTAAGCACAACCCTTCCTTGTTAAGGAACTTGTCTGCAGTCACCATGATGGAGATCGTCTAAAGTCCTTAAGCAGTTTTGTTAGCAGGAGCAGCACAAAGTCTTGCGATCCTGGTCCTAAACCCTACACCCTACACCCTAAACCCACACTATCCTACACAAACACCTGCCTGAACCATCTTGGACCCTGTACAGCTAGACGCAAAGGAGATCAAGTCCCGCGAGGCCTGTAGGTTAAGTTTAAGAAGTTTCACACTGTTACATGAAGGTTCATGGTAATTAGCAAATAGGCGCGGGGTCACAATGTCTTAACTGAACCAGAATTAAGCTGCAGATGGACCTTCAACCGCATTGCAGCAGGATCTGATCTATGAGTAATTAGTTCCGTCTCTGTCTACAATTGATGGTCCTATGATACCGGTGCACCAGTCCCCAAACCCCTCTGCCTAATCCCGTTAATCTCCAAATGCTAGACCCCTTGACAAACGCTGCAAGAGAACCCTTGTAGCCTTGAGAGGGCCGTGAAGGAATTGCCAGAGGCTACACAAGAGCCATCCCTCAGCTGGGGTTTAGGGTTTAGGGTTTTAGGGGTTTAGGGTTTAGGGTTTAGGGGTTTAGGGGTTTAGGGGTTTAGGGTTTAGGGTTTAGGGTTAGGGGGTTCAGAGGCTTGTGGACAAAGTTATCCACCTTGAGAAGATGAAGAGGGCGGTGGGCGTGAAGCCGCTCAGCTTGAAGAGGGGGGCACGGGGGCATGCGGTGTTGCCCAATCCCAGAGGGTCCCACATACACTACCATTATGGAATTAGGTCCCAAAAACCAAAATAGGGATGGTTTTTTTGGTGCCTAATTCCATAGGTAGTGTATATGGATCCTCTGGGAATGTAAACCAAAGCCCGAAGTAGTATGGGCTATTTCCCTTAACCCTAAACTCCCGAAACTTCTAAACCCGAATCAAAGTACATTGCTCTAATTCCCTTAACCTAAACCCTAAACCCTAAAGCCTAATTCCTAAACCCTCAACCCTAAACCCTAAACCCTAAACCCTGGACCCTAAGCCTACACGCTTTTTAAAAGCACATTGCTGAATTCAGAGAAGCTCGGCTCAAGGGGCTTTGCCCTAAGGGTCCAAGTACCTAATAATCATATAGTAGGAGCCAGAAAGTTGGAACATGGCTTTAGGAGGATTCGTGCCGGGATCCCTTCTGATTTTCCTTGAGGGCATGAGGAGAATGATGTTCCAACTTTCTGGCTTCTACTCTATACTCTCCTAAATATTGAGCTACGTTTAGGGTTTAGGGTTGAGGGTTTAGGGTTTAGGGTATCCTAAACCTAAGTACCTAATTTTTGGGTCCTTGGGTAGTTGTTGACTTTCGAGGGTTCCTGGCTTGAGGCTGCACGGGCTGACTTGGAGATTCATGGGTACTGCAGTCAGAAGTAACCAAGTATGGAGTGTAATTACTAGGAATGATTTCTTGTGTAGGAAATACCTAGCCCGGGGCATGCGTTCAGCAGCTTTTGTTGGAGAGCATGCGTTTTGGCCAAAGTCATGCAACACGAAAAGAAGGTAGTCCCCCCAAAACAAGCATAAGGTTTTAGGAGGCTTATGTAAACTAGACGTCTTGGAGGTTCACGGGTGGTTATAAGTGGGGTTACAAGTACATGGGTCGTATAGTTACCCTATTCATAACCCACGTATAGCTACCCATGAACCTCCGAGTAAGGTTGTTTCAGGTTTAGGGTTCGGAGTTTAAGGCGGCAGGTCCTGGCTTCGCGCACGGGATCTGTTGTGGTCGGCTATGAAGTCTTGTTTAAGTGTTGTGAGCTAAGTTAGGGTCATGCGGACAGTTTTTTTGATCTTGGGAGGGGGGGGAGGGGGGGGGGAGATTCTTGCCTTGCTTGACGGATTGACGAATTAGTTCAGAGATCGTTTGGTGCTGAGGGTTTATGATGTATGCTGGCGAGACCTTATAGGGCCCTTGGCTGCAAAGAACGAAGAGTATCGTGGCCTCCAGGAACGTCACTGCCAACGAGCCGCAGTTCACCGGCCACTTCCCCGACCGCCCCATCATGCCGGGCGTCCTGATGGTGGAGGAGCCTCTTCTTCGTCGCGGTCGTTCGTGGTGTTTGACAGTAAATTCTGATGCAATTTTTTCGGGACATGTCTTTCGGTGCCTAGTTTTGAGTGTTTTTTAGGGCTTTAGGATTCGGGGGTGAGGCCTCTGGATTTGGGGCTTAGAGGTTGCGGTAGGGCAGACAGTGATGGATTGCTCCTGCAGGGATTTGCAGTGCTATGGGTGCTCGCACAAGGTTTGTTCAGAGCTGTTTCTTGGATCTACGGGTTCATCTCAGATAGAGCCTGGGGCTCAAGTATTTCGGCTTGAGACTTTCGGATATTCTCGGCGTAGCGGTTGCTTATTCAGGATGTGATCTTGTCAGCATGTTGAAGTCTTAGACCAGCACAAGCACTGCTGATGTCGAGCAGAAAGAATCCGCGAGGAGTACATAGACCAAAGGATTGTCGTGTGGGCCGCTTTCTTGAGGTGCATCGATGCTTCGATACGAGTCCCTATGGCATGCCCCTCAATCGGAAGCTCACTGGGTTAGCACAAGAGGAGCGCCGTGGGTGGTCACGGCTACGATAAGTTTCACAATAGCAACAGTAGCACGAACTAATCTCAACTGACAACCACCGTTCACAGCAACCCTTGTCTATAAATCTTTATTAGAACTCTTACTTTGGAGATCAGCCGTCCATGTCGGTCGTGGTGTAGTTCGGTGGCTTTCAACGAAGCGGTAGTAGCAACGAGAAGAGCGACCATAGTCGTCGTCTAAATCGTGGTTGCAGTATTTGTAGCGCATCAGCCGCTAGCATGAACAACCGCTGAAACATGGACAGCCCTGAACCTGGCTGAGGATTCCAATAACATAAGCCCTGAATTCTTGCCAAACTAAACTGAAGCTAGAGAGTCTACATCACAAAACCCTTAAGCCACAACCCTAAGCCAGAAACCCTAAACCCCAAACCGCAAACCCAGCCCGAAACCCGAAACCCTAAACCCTCACTCCAACCCTAAACTCTCAAAATTAAGCCCAACATCACTACCAAACCAAAGCCCGAAACCCTCAGTCTGAATCTGCTCCCGGCCAGGCTCTGGCGCAGCTGGCAGGGGTGGTGTGCATGAAGCCGGGGGACCAGGCTCGGTCCGTGGGTTTGCCTCAATATGGGTGGTTCTCAAAATTAGGGTCCCTTTTTGGGTCCCTATTATAGTACGGCACCTATTATTTAGGGTATCCAGAAAGGGACCCTAATTTTGACAACCACCCATATGGGAGTTTCTGAAACTAGGGGGCCCTAATATAGTACCCTGAAGAATAGGATCCTTATTACAAGGACCCCAAAATAAGGGACCCCTAACTTTCGGAAACTCCCATATAACCTATACACGGACCTTCTTTGGGGTTCCCTGTTATGACTTCCTTATATCAGTCCTGAAACAGGTCAGTTATTTGGGATTTAGGGAATGGGGTGATCCAGGTTCTTTTGTCCAGGGTTTAGGGTTTAGGGTTTACGGCCTGAGGGTTCAAGGGGTTTTGGGTTTGGGGTTTAAGCGGTTAGGGTTTGGAGTTTAGGGTTTATGAGTTTACGGCTGGTTGGTTCAGGGAGTTGGGGTTTTGGGCTGATAGCATCTAGGGTAGATCTGAACGTTGGATCTAGAATGTAGCGGTAGTGTTTGAAACTTTCTATGTGAGATCTTTTTCTGTTCAAGCGTTAATGTGTCGTTATATGTAAAGTGTTTCGGAGTTAGGGTGGTTCCCTTCTATGTTGCTTCTAGGATTTCGTGCATGCTGTTATCGTGGTTTAGGTTTTTGTGGTTTGTGGCATTTGCCTAGATGCTGCAGCTTAATTCCTTTGTTTGGTTGCGGAATTGCCTGATTGTGGGATTGTACCTCTTAAACAGTTTCTGCAGCCCTGAAGCCCCAAACCCCAAACCCTCAGCTTAAAGGCCTTAAATCCTCAAGCCCAACACCTGAATTCTTGCTGAATTCTCGAACCCTAAACCCTAAAATCCCTGAACCCTTAACCCCTAAACCCTAAACCCCTTAACCCTAAACCCCTCAAGCCCTGAATTCCTCCTAAGCCGTAAATCCCAAGATCCAAAGCTCCCCGCAGCCTCGTCCTCAGCAGGTGCTCTTCGCGGGAATTGACGGCGTTTCGCAGCTGCACTATCTTGTGCCAAAAGGAGGGGCTCTCGTAACATTCAGATAAGAGAGAGAGAGAGAGAGACGGACAGAAAGTCCGAGAGAGACATGTATACATACTTACATACGTACATACATACATAATTACATACATACATGCATGCATGCATGCATACATACATATATAGTATACACAGCTGTGCAAATTTGGGTCTACATGTATACCGTTATTCCAGTAAAGGCAATTGCAAGAACACTACACTCACTCAGTCACACACGCACATATATATATATATATACGCACACACACACACACTCGCATAAAGGACCAGGACCTCTCAAGACGTTTACAAAGGTTCAGGCGGCCACATGCGTGCGCGCACACACACACACACCCACACACACATTCTGGTGTGTATGTGTATATATATAGAAATATAATACATGTACATATATATATATACACATATAATATGTATACAGAGGATGCTTTTGAGGCCCTAAACCTAACCTTTCTAAGGTGAAGTTTCGACGGCCAGTCGTTCCTGGAGACACGCTCGTCATGGAAGTCGAGATCTTGAAGTTCCGCGAGAAGGTGCGGCTGATGAATATACTATATGGGCCTTAATCAGCAGAATAGAGTTTTGGAGCCCATTATACTATAATTACAATAAGGAACCCCCAAAATAGTATAGGTAAATAGTAAGGCCCCTGTATTAGAAGCCTGGATAATTACCATATTAATTATTCACTCATGTAATTGGCCTATAACATATCACCAAGCCCCTATAGTAGGGCTTGCTATGGATTTAAGATTTTAGGGTCATGAAGGTTTGCCGGTTTTAGGGTGTCCTGATTTTTTTTGGTGTTGAGGCGTTCAATGCAGTGTCTTAGAAGTTCGATGGGCTTGAGGTTCGTCTGGAGTGTGCGGAAAAATACTTGTATTTATCTAGCTTCCCCAGCAGTACCCTTTTACCCTTTTTTTGGGGGGCTCCCTTATTAAAACCGAATAGTAGGAAAAAGGGTACCCTTATTATTCAGGGGCTACTGAGGAACCTAGTTAAGAGCCCTGAGGAACAATATTGGGAATGATTTCCAAATTTATTAAACGACAAGCGTCCGACACAAAAAAAGCCTAAGGCCGAATAACTCGACGCCCGGAAATTTGAAAGCCTCACACAACTCCTAGAGCCTTAACTCAACTCCGGCAAGACAGATAATCCCGAAACCCTACACATGAGCAGATCTACACTCCTCAATTCCTATAGCCCCCCAAACCCTTTTATTTTGGAGTTCTGCCGGCAATCCGAAAGCTTCAAGGTCGGTATTGCAAAGATCAAAGGCGTCGGCTATGTGGATGGTCAGAAGGCACGATCTAGGGACTGGATGGATTCGTATCCGCAAGGGTTACATGGGGGATATGTAAGGCAGGATTTGTAGCGCAGGGCCTTCGGTATGTAATATAGGGGTCTGCATAATCATCAACACTATTCTTTCAGTCTCTACACCAAAAACCCTAGTTAGTATTCCAGTTACTAGGCCCCTGTTCTAGGTTTGTTGGATGGCTTGTTGCATGCCTTGTGGTACGGCTTTACAGGATTTGGGGTTTGGGGTCGTTTGGTTCCTGATGTAATTCATTTTAGTTTAGGCTTTAGCGATTCGAGGTTTAGGCTTAGGGCTTAGGGGTTTGGAACTTCTGTCGTTCCCACTCACAGAATAGACGTTTGGAATTGCCAAGTGACGGAGGCGTCGTCTGAAACTTGTGGATCCCGTGAACCGTCAGCAGCATGTTAAAGCAAAGAGGCTTTTGGCTTAACAATCCGCGTTATAAGATGCGTATTGCATTTGTGTGTTTTAGCATCTCTGTGGCAAGACTATTCCCGATCTCAATACCTCTTTCTCCTTTCAGAATCCCTGACAAACCCCCGGGTAAATCCCTTCTACAACCCCTCTGCATTAAGACATTAAGAAGCAACCCAGATCTCCGCAAAGGAACATGAGATCTTCGCCGAGGTAAGACGGAATGGAGTATGGGACTATACTTCCTTAAATAAGACTTATCAGGCCCAAGCCAGGCTCTCAACAGGTCGGTTCTGAGGACATCAAAGTAAGTCTTCTCCTGGATCTCCGACTCCATTCTCCCTCGACAAGGCTATTGAGGTGAAACAGTTCACTTGTGCTTTGGTGAAGGAGGCAAGATTTTTGGCGTAGGGTTCAGGCTTCGGGATTTATGTCCAGGGGTTTCGAAGGGATCGGCGATTTTGGGGGTTCTTTACGGCTCCATACATGTAGAGATCTTATATGCCCTAAACCCTAAACCCTAAACCCCTAACCCTAAACTCCAAACCTTAAACCCTAAACTCCAAACCTTAAACCCTAAACCCTAAACCCTAAACTCCAAACCTTAAACCCGAAACCCTAAACCCGAAACCATGCGTTTATAGGGTGTTACAAGGAAGCCGGTCTCCTTCGGCTTCGGGGTTTGGTCTTCTCGCCAGGGCTCAGGGCTTTCAGGCCCTTCTGGCCACAGGGTGAAACGGTTGATGGACAAAATCCTGCATGACCCTAAGGACCCTAAACTATGGGAATTATGGTATATTCCTTATTATGGGTCATGCAGGATTTTGTCCATCAGCCGAAGGGTTAGGACTTCGGGGCTACTTTTTGGCTGTAAACTCAACTTTTCAACTTTTGGGGTTCTTATGAGGTAGTCGATTCTCAAAGTTTCAACTTTTATTTCCTTGGGGTTTGGGCCAGTGAGGCTATCTAATTTTGAGATAGCCAATGGAGAACTTTGAGCTTGTTGCATACTTGGCTTATCTTAGAAAGTGTGAGATCTGTTGGGCAGCGATATCGAACCGCTCTTGAACAAGAGAGTGCTTAATTCCTCGCTGACACTACGCATAGGCTCCATTGTACTTCCTTTTTGTGGCTAATATTTAGGATCCTATAAGATACCCCCCAAAAAGGAACTACAATGGAGCCCATGGGTAAACCCCTTGAAGGTACGGGGTGTTTGGGGTTTCATGGCCTGGGGCTTCAAGGCTCAGCAGTTTGGGGCTGTGAATAGGGTTTAAGGCTTCCTGGGTTTTGTGCGTGGTTTGAGACTTTCTGGTTTTAGTGTACAGGGACCGAAGGGTAGCTACACCTAGGGGTGAGGGTTCAGGGCTTTCGGGTTCTTCTGGAGGGTGGCTGGCACTTTCGATTCTATGTAGGTGTTATACAAAGACTCGAACATCTTCCAACGAAGTAGGCCCAACATGCAGAGCCATACCCCCCAAATACTAGAGAAACCCTGAAAGGAACCCTTAAAGCCACATAGAAACCCTTCAAAAGAGACCTTCAAACCCTCATAAAAATCCTCCAGTAAGCCGTTTGCTGACACTGACTCAAGCATGCCTGCTCGAAACTCACACAAGGGTAATTTTTCTAGACAGCTCTTATCAGAACCCGATACCGATCAGCGAGGAGGCGCAAAAATGAGCGCGCTGCGCTGGTTGGGGGGCACCTGCTGAGCTTGGCATTTCAAGGCCTTAGGGATTATAGGGTTTTTGGGTTTCAGCTTTAGATTTTAGGGCTTTAGGGTTTAGGGATGTAGGGTTTATACGGGCTTAGGCGGTTTGGATATAGGGGTTGAGTTGGGGTTATAGTTATAGTGTCCCAAGGGTGTCGGAATGAAATGGTAGTATTATCCCATGAAATTTAAGGCCCGTAGACGAACTAAGGTCATAATTATCTTGTCGTCACCTTGAAAGAACCCCTAAACATGAAGGAACGAACCTGATGAATCATTATGGCCCCTTGGGGACGGGGAGCTGTTTTACCAGCAATTATCCGCAACCCCCATGCAGGTCAGGGTGCAGCAGTTATCCTGAGTTAACCACCCAAGCTCTAAATCAGAACAGGGAATCACAATAATACTGAACCTTGGGCAAGGTATATGGGCTGTTTCGGCGAACAACTTACCTTTGGTTAGTAGGGAATGGAGGAATGGTGTACAATTATAACTACTATTACTACCATTCTTCCATTCCCTATACTAAGCAAAGGTAGGACAGATCATGTTCAGGGTTTTGGTTTAGGACCCGACATGTTCTCTGGTCGCGTCCGATCACGTGGGGCCTTGGCTTATGTCCGAATGGCGTTATCATTACCTGAGCTAGGCATCGCAAAGGACAGTTGGGGTTCTTCGGCTCATATCTGGCCCTTCCCTACCTATCCGGACCTATCCACTTACCTAGATAGAAGGTTACGAATGGAAATTCTGCAAGCCAGTAACTATTACTTAGGTAGCTGGAGCCCGAGGGCTAAGTCTTAGCATACCCGTAGGCGCGCGGCTCAGAGTGCTAGTTCATACCGTTTAAGGTATATGAGTCGAGATCAATCACAGTTCCAGGTCAGAGATGTTACAGTTTTTTAACTCCAAACCCTGTAAGCCCTGAGCCCGAACTAGGTCTGTGGCAATACTCAGTTTAGGATTCCAAGGCGGAACAACCCCGGCTTATGACTTTTCAAAGGAGCCAATGATGCTCCCGAGCTTCTGCTTCGGACACAACTCCGGGAGATGTAGCTTCAGGAAGTAGTGCTTTCAAGTTTTGCTATGAGGTTTTGTCCTACATGTTTGGCAGTCGCTATCCACGGCGTGTAACGGTGCTTTCAGATCTTCTGCATGGTTTCAGATATGGAGCCTAAAGCCTACAAGCCCAAGCCCTAAACCCTAAGTCAATGTGTCATTTTGAGACATTTTGCATGGGCGCAAAGACGGAGTTTACGAAGGCAGAGATTTTTCCGGTCATAGGAGGCATTTAGCCTCCGGAGGCAGTGTGCGACAGAAGGGAAAAAGTCAGTTTGCCGCTTTAGGGTTTGGGTTTTAGGGTTGAGGGTGCCGCTATGTTACCAGTTCTGGTAACCCTTAAAAGAACGGTTCAAAGGAATTCAAACATAAGGCCCTGGTGCTTCGGCTGTCGAAGTGCAGCCAATGAATCCTCGATTCTCAAATTCGAAAGCCCTGTGAAATAGGGACCCAAAAAAGTACATAAGCATAAACATTTTACAGGGATATCCCTACCTTATTGGGCTTCATCGTAAGGGGGTTTGTATGGGATATCCCTATCCTAATTTTTGCTTATGTGCTTTTTTTGGGCCCTATGAAATGCTGGTCACAACTTCACGAAGCGGGCACCAAGGGACCTTGCCAAGCACCTCCGGCTGTACAGTTCAGTAAAGCATGTTCGAGGAACCTACTTCATTTCTTGGGGCCATAATCCTCTGTCTGGTTCTTAGTAAGGAATGGGAGCCTGGAGCCTATTATTGGGGATTGTATAGGGACTACTATAGGGATCCATTCCCCCATTCCCTGCTAAGCATCAGGGAGTCTTATGGCCAATGTTTTCAAAATTTCGTAGCCCAGAAGACGGGGATGATGTTCCCCAAAATCCTAGATCCCAACACTGAAGTAAGGGTCGAATAAGGCCTATTTAAGGACGTATACTACCCTACCCCCCTCCCCCCTACCCCCTTCTAGGATCCCTTTAAAGGAGCCCGTATAGCATCCCTTTAAAGGAGGCCTTATAGGATCCCTCTAAAGGAGCTCTTATAGGATCCCCTTAATGGAGCCTCCTCTGCTTTGAGGTCCTTGATCGTCGTGCCCTGCTCGAAGGCACTGCGCGGAGTCCGTGCTTCTTCACCCTAATTACCGACCTCGAGTCTGGAGTAGGAAGTAAACAAGTGTTTTCAAGGGTCACTAAACCCCCTAAACCCTAAACCCTCAATAAGACGGTTTAGGGTTCAGGATAACTAAGAGAGTTTCTATATCTATGACCTGGATTGTCAGGCCCATGATTGTTCGTCAGGGTTCCTTCTTAGAGCTATACTATCATGCACCTCAAAACCCTGGTCTAGTTATTATGGCCCTTACATTACATACATTGACCTCAAAGGGCTGCCTGTTTGGTATTTTTCGGACCAGGCATATAATGTTTGAGCTCTTGCACCGCTAGGAGTGCAGTTTAATAAAGTAACAGTAACATCCTTTTATTGTTATTGTTGAAGGATGGCGACGATAATGCAGAGGGTTGAATGTTTCCAGCTTGGTTGTCCATCGGCTGTGCAAGGATGCTCCGTCCCAGCCCTAGACCCCATACCCCGAATTCCCTAGACATCCCTTTTGTGGAGCCCTTATAGCATCCCTTTAAAGGAGGCCTTATGGGATCCCTTGAAAGGAGCCCTTATAGCATCCCTTATAGAATCCCTTTAAGGAGCCCGACATCCGAAGCCCCGAGCCCTAAGTCCGCGCCCCTGCAGTCTTTGGGCCAGGCCTCGGCCAACCAGCGAGCGGGCCGCGCTGGCCGGGCTCTCCCGGGCATGTTTGCTTCGGGGTGATTCCAAGAAAGGAGCCTTAAAGGGACCCTTCAAAGGAGGCCTTGACGGGACCCTTAAAAGAGGCCTTAACGGGACCCTTCAAGGAGGCCTTAAACTAGAGGAGGCCTTAAAGGGACCCGTAAAGGAGGCCTTCACCGGATGATTCTAGGAGACCACGGGGGCGTATAACCCCAAAAAAGACTGTTGATGATATAAATACTGGGGTTCCAAAGGGATCTATAAGGGTACCTGTTAAGGGCTTCCTTTAAGGGATCTATGGGGTTTTAGGGTTTAGGGTTCAGGTTGATGGTATACATACTGCATTACCCTAAACTCTGGGAATTACCCATAGGCTCCATAGTAGTTCCACCTTATAGGATTCTAAATATAAACCCCAAAAAGGAACTACTATGGAGCCTCTAGGTAGGGTATAGTCCTTTTTCTGGGCAATGCGGGATTTGTATCATCAACCGTACCCCAACTGGCACCCTCCCTCCGTCCAGTTTAGGGCTTCCCTGGAAAGAGTCAGAGAGCCCAATACCCCTTAAGAAAAGGAATATATAGGACCTAGGGTTCCTTTAAGGGATCTATAGGGTTTAGGGTTTAGGGTTAAGGAATATACCTTAAATCATTAGGAGCTTCATATTATGATTTAAGCCATATTCCTTAATGACGGGGTATTGGGCTCTCTGGGGAGTCATAACAAAGCAGGTCAAGCCTGGGAAATGCTTCCGACTCTTCACGAAGTGGTCCTACGAGCATGAGCTGGACGACGACAATGCCACGGTCTCAGATTCCTGGCTTTCGCATTTCCCCACCCAAATCCCTTTGCCCTAAACCCCAATCCCTCAACCCAACACCTACAAACCCTAGAAGCCCTGAACAGCAATGGATGGAACATACGGTCCACGTCACCATGAGGCTTCGCCACTTGATGCTGCGGCGTCCCTGCGCTTCCCAGGTGAACTGACCTTCGAGGTCCTGCTCGGGCACAGTTCGAATGTAAAGAACAAGCGCTGGTTTGCGCGGGACAGAAGGTGAGAAGCAGTGGCAAAGGCTTGGGTCTTTATCTGCTCTGACAACCCTTTTTGGCGACACATAATTTCCAAGCGGGAGGCAGAGCTTGTAGGCTGGACGGCCCGTGCCTCGGCGCGCCCCTGCAGGAACTGCTTCTATTCCTATCTTTCCCCCAAGCCCTAAACCCGAAACGGGTTTGTTTTTGGACAAAGCCTCACTGACTCACTAGACTCACGAGACTTTACCGATCTGACAAGCCGGCCTCTCTGGCAGTGTCCTTCCTCCGCCCAATGAGGGCTCTAGGGTTTAGGTTGGGTTTAGGGTTTAGGGTTTAGGGTTTAGGTTGGGTTTATGGGGTTTAGGGTTTAGGTTGGGTTTAGGGTTTAGGGTTTAGGTTGGGTTTATAGGGTTTAGGGTTTAGGGTTTAGGTCTCGGATTCCAAAGCTTCGGGCTCGTGGGTGCTAGGGTCGCTTAGTCGGATGTGAATTTTTGAGGCCTACGCCCTATGCCCTGAAGCCTGCTTTAAGGAGCCCTGAACCCTGAACCCTAGAGGCTTCGGGTTTGGGGTGCCAGGGTTTCAGGGGCTAGGGGTTAGGGCTTATAGGGTTTAGGGTCGGAATAATTTCTGCTTTCAGGCCGTAAGGTTTCTTTTTTCTGGATTATGCTTTTACTTAAAAAGCCCAAGCCCATTAGGCGCCTATTTTACGCAACCCGAATCACGACGTCACTGAATACTGAATCTTAGATCCTCTATCCTGAACCGCATCTGGAGATCTCCACTGGTATGGGCCTTGGGTAGCATTGTGGGCTTGATTCATTGTTTAGGAGTTTAGGGACTTAGGGACTTAGCATGACTTAACGTAGTGGCGTTTTGGGTGTTGAGGCGGGTAGATTGTAGACACGCTTCTTGCGCAGGCCCTATCCGCCCTTACATTCATGAAACTCTGAGGCTGTTGAGACGGTACTAGTTTTCTGTTTAGGTTTAGGTTCTCTCATCGCCGATTATAATAAGGCAAGAAGAGGGTTTTGGGGTGGGGCCTAGACTCTAGTAGCACCTCGAGACATCCTTTTTATCAAAGCTGTTGCACAGTTTCACAACCTCCGAAGCCCTATCACCGTCAAAATCCTGATTTTTTGCCATCAACACTAAAGCTTCAACCTTAAACCGTCTAAGGTTGAGGCTCTAGTGGTGCGATGGTAAGAAGAATCTTAACCCAAGCCTCAAACCACCAATACCAAAGCCTGAAACCTAATTAAACCCTCAACCCCAAAAAACCCTAAACCATCCTAAGCCCTTAATCCCTAAACCTTAAAACCATAAAACATCCTAATTCTTAAACTCTAAGAACCGTTAAAGCCTTCAACCCTAAACAGAAAGCTCCGCCCTCAAAGGCCCCTGAGATCCAGCGATCCAACTTGGGCCACGTGGTGCAGTGACCTCAGATGAGCCGGGTTAAGGTCACTAGTAAGTAGCTGAGTGGACACACTTTACACTTTTTGGGATAATTTTACCCACTATAAAACTGAAAGTGTACACTTTTTGGGGCTTATGAACTCAGCAACTAAGAGCAACTACGGCTTCAGGTTTAGGTCACTATAGCAATACGAGTCAGATGAACTGGGTTGAGGTCACTAGTATTTAGGGGTTCGATCTCTTTTTAGGGTTCAGGGTTTAAGATGTAGGGTTTCGGTCACTCACTATCGATGGAAAGCAGTTTTTGGCTTTCAGGGTGTAGGGTTGACAGGTTAGGTATGGGGGAGGCAAGGTACATTGAGACAGGACAGGGTTTAGGGTTTAGGGTTTAGGGTTTAGGGGTGACATAGGATTCTCAAGAGGGTCATACTACAGCTGCCTCTTTCCAGGTCCTTAGCAACGAACCATGAAATTTGGGGGCTTCTTCGCAGTACTACAGACAGAAGCTCAACTAGGCCTGAGGTTTTTAATTTCCCGCGCGGTCTTGTGGAGGTTACTATTCATGAGAACTGTCCTCGGCTCTAAACCTCAAGACCTAAACCCGTACCCCAAAACCCATACCCTTAACCCTATTCTATGGCCCTTATGTGTATCCTACACCGCCCACCGGCAAACTACAGCCCAGTTTGGGATTATCAGAACCCTGGTCCCAGGTCCATGGAAACCTTAGGATCGGTTTGGGGATGAAGGTTCTTGGATGGCTCTTTTGAGGTGGGGGCTAGGGTTTAAGGTCCAGGGTTCAGGGTTTGGGGCTCAGGGCTTTGGGCCTACACTGTCTGGTGCTTGGTAGGGAATGGGGGAATGGATCCCTATAGCAGTCCCTACATAATCCCCAGTATTAGTCTCCATAATCCATTCCCCCATTCCCTACTAAGAACCAGACAGTACGGTGTAGGGACGCCGCAAAGTTGAAAACACAAGTAAATCAATAGTGCTCAGACCGCTCTTGGGGCCTGGAGCAGTTTACGAAACCTCCAGAAGTTGCAACAATGCTGAGTACTTCCTACCCAAAGGCCCCAAAGTAGTTCCTTTTTGGGGGTTCATATTTAGAATTCTATAAGGTACTCCCAAAAAGGAACTACTTTAGGGCCTTTGGGTAGAGCCTAGATCCCTAAGTCTATCTGAGGCCGATGCTCAACCCTGCGCACGAGTCTGAAGCTCAAGTCTACGCTCCCGAAACCCTGAACCCTAAACCCCAAAATCGAAACCCTGAGCCCGAAGCCCTGAACCTAAAGCCGTATAAACCCTCATTCCTAATGCCTGAAACCCTACAGCTGAGGCTGATGCTCAAGTCTATCGGTATCGATGACCTCCTGCATTTCGACTTCATGGATCCTCCTCCTCCAGAGACACTGATCAAGGCGCCAGTTCGGGTTTTGGCGCTCAGGGCTTCTAGGGTATTCCGTAATTAGGGCAAGTCGTATAACTAAATTTTCATAGGTGCATAACCTTTTTAGAGAAAAGAGTTCAGGCCCTTATATCGACCCTGTAACTGTTGGGCTGAAAAGCCTGAGCTCTGGTGGTTGGGTAGGGTTCAGGGTTACGATGAGGAAGGCATGAGCCACAGGGCCCTCGTGTTGTACCGAATTAATTCTTCAATTGCTAAACCCCGAGCCGAAGCAGAATTGTTTAAGGTTTAGGGTTTAGGGGTTCAGGGTTCAGGGGGGTTTAGGGTTCAGGGTTTAGGTTTAGGGGTTTAGGGTTTAGGGGGTTTTAGTAAAGGGTTTAGGGTTTAGCGGATTTCTATCAGGCTTATAACGGTGACGTTGGGGCCACTGGTGCATTGCATGGCTGAGAGCTCCTGCACATCAAGTCACATCCAGCACTACCAACCGCTACTCTGAGCCCCGCCGGACAAACCTACCTTGTTGTGTTGCCCATATGTAACTTGCTTCAACAAGGCGGTGTCCCTCTTGCAGCCCCTCATGTCAGGCAGACATGGTCTTGTCCCCCCACAAAAACACCCAAAGCATACAGTCACCATCAGTGGCCTTTATGCATTCCTAAAACATCCCTATATATATATGCATATATAACATAGGTATATATATATATGTATATGTATATATGTATATATACATACACATACACTGTACTAAACGCCACCTCATGTTGGAAGGCCCTGGAGCAGCTTTACGCGCTGAGTGCCAGTGACCCTGTGAAGGGTGAGGTGTTTTGTCATTTTCTTCGCGTCCTGGGGTTTAGGGTTTAGGGTTTCGGTTTAGGGTTTAGGGTTCAGGGTTTAGGGTTTAGGGTTTAGGGCATACTGTA
Source organism: Symbiodinium sp. clade A Y106 (assembly GCA_003297005.1). Lineage (NCBI taxonomy): Eukaryota > Dinophyceae > Suessiales > Symbiodiniaceae > Symbiodinium > Symbiodinium sp. clade A. Next base: position 46,309 of record BGNK01004222.1, read on the forward strand.
CAGTGCACCCCAGAAAGTTGGAACATGGGTTTAGGAGGATTGGTGCTAGGATCCCCTGTGCTTTACCTTAAGGGCATGGGGATATTGATGTTCCAACTTTCTGGCTTCTACTGTAGGGTTTAGTGAAGGGGTGCATTGAGTTCTAAAAGAGCGCATACGGGTTTTAAGGGGGCTGTACGGGGTCTTATAAAGGGTGTTAAAGGTTTGGTTTTAGTGGCCGTAATGCTGACAGTATTGTCTTGGGGGCAGTATATTACAGTCATTACAAGGGTTTAGTGTTTATAGAGTTTATGGAACGCCTTTGATGGGCTGCTCATACAGACAGTGTGCATTGCTGTGTAACCGTGACAGTTCTTAGACGCTGACAACTCCAGCCCTAGACCCTTCAGCCGTAAGCATAAGCCACACTACAGCCTAAGACCGTAAGTCAAGATCTTGCTACGTACTGGCCACAAAGCATGAGTGCAGCATTTCAGCCCTAGAGTATGAGTACAGTGTCTAGCATATTGCTGGAGGTAGTGTGTCCATTAGGTTTGCGGCACTTGACGTGGTAAGATGTAAAGACACTTCCAAAGAAGATGCTGATACTACCGTAAACCCTATACCCAGTGTATACCTTCAGCCCCAAAGCTTAAGTCACGAACTGAGTAATTATGTCGACATCTTCGGGTCCTCGAAATTCAATTTTCTGCAGCCGGTGTCTCCCTGGTTCTTAGCAGGGAGTGCGGTAATGGATCCCTAGGAGGGTAGCCCCTAATTAGAATAGGGTTCCTTTAAAGGGTTCTTAAAAAGGGTCCTGTTAGGGTTACTTTAATGGGGTATTATAGGGGTGTAACATAGGGGCCTTACTTGTCCCTATTATGACCCATTCCGAAACCCTAAACCCTAAACCCTATATACCCTATACCCTAAACCCCAATGTTATGACCCATTCCCCCATTCCGTACTAAGAGCCAGAGAGGACGTTGGCAGAGAGCCAAGCACTGAGGCGCTGAACGACCAGGGTGACCTCACGAAGCTCGGTTGGGAGCTGAGGTTAAGGGTTTCTAGGCTTTAATACAAGTGGGCTTAGGGCTTAAGTAAGTTAACATTTACTAAGTTAGGGTGCCGTCAGCTAAGTGTTAGGTGTTATAACTAGGGTTGAGGTGTAAAGAGTTTAGTAAGTTAGGGTTTTGGGCTCATGGCGCTTGTTTGACTTGCAGAGTTGCAGGGTAGGGGCGGAGCTTTAGCATCAGGTTCAGATAGGGTCCTTGATGGTTCGGCGCCCGGCGACGGAAGGTAGTGTATGTTCCCGAGCTGAAGGATTTAGGGTTGATCAGACCTGAGATTTGTGTTTGTGTGATATAGAAGCTTGTCTGACTGCAGCACTTTGTTCCCCAAAACCCCATCGTCATCATAAAGGCTTCTCGTGTGTTTTTCGGACGGATTGGTAGGGGGCTCCACCGACGAGGAGCAACGGCCATGACGTGGTGCATGTGAGAAAGAAGCTACTCGTACAAGGCCCCACGAATCTCCACGAGAATGGCAGTTCTGCGACTACTTCTCATCGCACCGGCCGAATTTGATAAGTACAGCGGCTACATATGCCTTCCCGACCTGCTGTCTCCCTCCCTCAACCCCAAACCCTACATGCAAGGCCGGGGAGACTTTCTTGAAAGAAGCGCCTTTGAGATGTGCCGAGAAGAGAGTTGGCATATCAACAGCACTTTGGGCTCATGAACTTAGCAACTATGACACCTTTTCCCTATGTTTTCACTGCAGTTTGTTAATGCCGTACCCAAATAATGCTTGTAATGCTCGGGTCAGTCAACGTGGCTGTTGTTGTTGGCTTGATGACGGTGATGGTGGTGTAGACTCTGAGCAACCTCCGAGGCCGGCGCATGGCGGAGTTTCCCATGGATCCACAGCAATCGAAGTCCTTGATCCAGGCTCCCAACCGTCGAGCAGTGGGGTTTAGGGTTGTGGAGTTTAAAGTTTTGGGTTTGGGATTGTACGGGTTTAGGATTTATGGGTTTAGGCATTAGGGTTTCGGGGTTTGAGTTCGGGTGTACGCTCGAGCCTGCGATTGACAAGGCTGCTTCACATCGGCTTGTATTTAGTATCAGCGCATCCCAGAAAGCCCTCCAAAAAGCTTTTATTTGGGATACTTCGCGTTGTTCATCTAGGGCCAAGACTGCCTAGCCTAACTAAGCCGTATACCTCGAATCATACTCAGGCACCCTCCAAAATTTATTAGAGCATTACTTGGAAAGACCCTAATCCCTATAACCCCACTTATAACTACCCATAAACCTCCAGGTAAGGTTTGAAAATTCGAAAAGTTGATGCGAAAGCCTTTAGGGTTGCTTCCAAAGACCTCGAAGCCTCTTGTGTGCAGGTAGCTTGCTTTGCAGGGAATGAGGTTGTGAACCGGCTGTGTTCTCCTACTACGATTGCTCAAGGGTCTTATTCTACACGACTACACCCCGCAAAGCCTATTCTAAGTAGCCGGGCCCGAAGGTGAAGCTCGCACCGTTTTGAAGTTTAGGGTTGGGTTTTGTGTTAGTTCGGCGCCCAGGGCAACTTGTACACTGGGTTATTGTTCTTGGGCCCTGTTTGTAAACCGTAGACGCAGAACGCATGATTAACCCAAAACTTGCCTAAACTGTGAAACCTGAGTGCGGGTTTGGTTTATGTGACCCCCGACCAGCTGGTCGTCCCCGGTTGTCTTGTCTATTCAGAACTCCAAATAGTTAATTTTCGAGGTAGATGTTTCCCTTGTTGAACATAGCAGGTTCTTATCTACGAGCATTTGTTCAGAGAGCTTGCCGGGCCAAGGTAGTTTCTGGATTTCTGTGTCATTTGTGTCATGGGAAGCTAAGAGTCTTGCTTTTGGGCGGTGTCGAAGTCAGTCAAGTTAGACGCGTCTAGGGATGCTTCGAGGCTAACTGTTTTGCGCCCATCTACGACAAAGAAGGGCGGCTTGAAAAGCTAGTATAAGATGAATATACCCCTAATACCATAGTCCCTATACAACTACAACGTACCAACCCAAACCCTTTCTAATTCTTAAGGCCTTTCAGTAACGGCAGACAAACAACCCAAACCCTAAGTAAGTCCTTAAGTCAAACCGCAAGCAAAGGCAGACAAGTACAAGTGCGTGGACGAGGTGGTCACGATCTGCAGCATGCTTGGCTCGGAGTCCCGGAAGTGGTGGTCGGGTTTTCGAGGTTTCGGGTCCGGGTTTGGCGTGCGGCTCCCCTTTAGGGGTCGGAATATGAGTAGTATCTCCTTAAAAGTCCGTCCCTGTAGCCTAGACTTAATATACCCCAACAGCCGAATCTAATTATTAAGGCTCCGAGGCGGAATTCCTCAAAGCTCCATGCTTAGCTCTCCATGTGTAAGCAATATGAGGGTTTGAGGCTTCTGGCATGTACGGTTTAAGGATTCACGGGTTTAGGAGTTTAGGTCTGGGGTTTTATATAGGGTTTAGGGTTGATAGGGTGTAGGACTGAAAGGTAGCTATTTTGGGCACATGGCTCCCATTCATGGTCGGATTGGTTGGGCCCATGGCTCCCATTCATGGTCGCTTTGGAAATAGTTTCGTTTGCAGCGTACCCACGGCCGCCGCTGCCTCTGGTAGGACGGTTACTGATGTTCAATGTGCATGCTTTTGCACTATGCAGTAGTTCTCGTCGAATCTACTCCTGAATTCACTGTTTGGTGTCACCGGTTGCCGGATGAACTTCTTTGTTGGGTCAGGATCGCATAGGCTCCAAAATGCCTAGTTAAAGAATGTGCCTCGAACTGCAGTAAGGATTCAGCAAGGATTCTGGTGCAAACCGAGGAAGCCCTACACCAAATTTCAACCCCATGCCTTAATCAGAGGAACCCCGACAAGAACCCCCTGTGAGAAGTCTTGAAAGAACAGAAACCCTGAAAGAAATCCTATCCCTAAACTTTGAAGGATCTCTAGAGTCGGTGGAGAAGAGCTGCACTCAGCAAAGGCGTGGACGGCGCCATCTTCTACCGCCCCAAGGATAAAGGCCGAGTATCCTTTTCAGATATGAGGTTTAGGGCTTGGGGGGTTTCAGGCTTTTGGGTTTATCGATTGAGGGTTTAGGGTAGGCTTAGAAGCCATAAGCCCCAAGCTATCAAACAACGAATTCATGGCTAAGTTTTTGCATCCGAAGCTCTCCACTTTGCTGAACTCTTGCGCACCTGCAGAAAGAGCCAGAGAGAGATAGCGAGAGAGAGAGAGAGCGAGAGCCAGAGAGAGAGAGAGAGAGATAGAGCCACAGAGAGAGAGAGAGAGAGAACGTTCCAGCCCCCCCTTCCCCCAACAATGCTCTCAACCCAACGCGCACTTTCACACCCTACTGCACCCGAAGCTCTAAACCCTAAACTCGAAATCCTAAACTCCCAAGCCTCAAAACCCTAAACCCCTAAACCCCCCTATAGATCCCTTAAGGAGCCTAAACCCCAAACCCTAACACCTCCAAGCCCCACAAGCTCTGAGCGCCGGACTTTCCCGCGTGGGCTTTGACCATCCCCCACTCGAGTTTTAGGGTTTAGGGCCATCACCGAGACCCAACGAAGCACCTACTCTGGGGGCCTTAATAACTACCTAGAGTCTCCATTGTAGTTCCTTTTTTTGGTTAACCAAAATCTCTATCACAGGATCCTAACCATAAAACTGGTTAACCAAAAAAGGAACTACAATGGAGACTCTAGGTACCAATACTATTTTGGGGGTTCCTTACATTATAGTTATAGTATATTATACCCCAAAACCATATTCTAATTATTAAGGCCCTTATATTAAACAGGGGCTCTTGAAACCTGGACCCTTGCAGAAACGGATATTGCCTATCTGCCTACCTACCTGTCTGCCAAACCATCTGTCTAATCTATCTATCGACGTATCTATTTATCTATCCGTCCGTCCATCCATCTATCTGCTTGTCTGTCTATCTCTTACCACATGTTCATACAGACATATATAGACATAGACAGTATACTTACGAAGCTTCCGACTCAGATACCTTGCAGACGAGCGAGGATCTTTCTCTTAGGAGCAGGAGCCGAAGCCTAAGAAACAGCACCAACACTACCCAGAGTCTCCATTGTAGTTCCTTCTTTTGGTTAACCAAAATCTCTATCATAGGATCCTAACCATAAAACTGGTTAACCAAAAAAGGAACTACAATGGAGACTCTAGCTAGAAACGCTTCAGCCAGAGACTCCGGAAGCCTCAAACAGTGTAGGTTACGGGTTTTAGATTTCGGGTTGCGGTTGATTATAGATTGGGTTTAGGGAACTCGTCAGCCGCAGATCATCTAAGTGCCGCTTCAACCCGACATCATAAAAGCCAGGCATCCATGCGGACAATGCCCGGAAGAATTTCCACAAGCCCGGCGGCGACCACATGACGATGCTGCATGTGTACAAGCAGCCTCCCGGCTCTGCGGAGGGATTTCGGATCTACCTAAACTATAGGTATCGATTTGGGCTGGGTGTTTGATTTTTCTTCTTGTTTAATACAGAGCCCTCTTGAAATCGGCACCTGGTATAATCTCCATTGTAGCTCCTTTTTTTATATAAATACTAAGCCACCAGGATCCCATGAGGTAATCCAAAACAGGAGCTACATGGGTGGCTATAACTACAGGGCCTTACAGAGTCTTAGAGTTTAGGATCTATCAGGTTTTAGCTAGATTTTGGCTTTCATGCTGTGGCATTCGCTGAACCGCTATACCTCAGAAGCCCTGCAGCAGGAGATTTTCAACAAATCTGAGACCTCAAGCACAATCTCGAAGGCTAAGGGTTCCTTTTGAGGTTCATGGTTTCTAAGGCTCAGGGTTTAGGGTTCTGGATCCTTGAAGCCCTAAGCCGCAGTTTTGGGTTTAGGGCCGCTCAATGCCCGAACCAGCAGGAGAAGCTTTGGGGATTGATGGACTGCAGTTTAGGCGTCCTGCGTATCTAGAGACACCCTAAACGTCCTTACACCGCGGGCCTGGAATTTTGTTGTGCAGTCCCTTGTTGGTTACAGAGATTTATATACCTCTTAAGGCATTACCTCAGTTGAGAGTGGAGGTACAGCTTTGCATTCTGTGGGTTTGAGTCCGGAGGATCGCTAAACCCAATTCCAAGCTTGCGGCTATAGTTTCATTGTAGTTCCTGCTTTGGACTTTGGACTATTTTGGTATTCTAATGTTTTCTGATTCTAGCAACAACACGTTTGGACCAGAAAAGGAGCTGCAATGGAGACTACAGTCTACAGGTAGACTCTGCAAAAGCCCTACAGCCCGAAGCCCTCATCCCAGGTGGGAAGAGACCGGCTACTCCCTGAACTGGTGCATGGAGAACTACCTGCAGAACAGGCCACTAGGCTGCAAAGCACGTCAGAAGGCAAAACTCCCATGAACCCTAAACCCTACCCCTAAACCATCCTACGTAAACCCCAAACCGAACCCCTAAACTCAAACCCTATACCGAAACCCTAAGCCCAAAGCCACCAGTCGAGGACTTCGAGTTTAGAGAAATCAGAGCTTCAGGTTTCAACGACCCCATGCTCTAGGATTTGCCAGCTACCATAGCCAATTTTTTCGTAGGTTCTTATTATGAACCCTCGGATGGAATTTATAGGGACCCCTAAACAAACTGCAGGTTTTTGCAGGCTATGGTAGGGTGTGCGATGTCCCCAAGGCGGTGGGAGAGAGATACCGTCCATCCCCCCAGGGCCCTTATGCCGATGCTCCTAAACCCTATCCCTGAAGCCTAAACGCCTAAAAGCCTAAACCCTAAACCCCTAAACCCTAAACCCTAATCCCTAAACGCTAAACCTAGCACCCCATGCCCTGGCCATGGAACTCAGAAACCCTCAACCCATCAAAATCCTGCACAGCTCTATGTATCATTGTATGAAAACCCACGCGACCCCAAACCCTAATTACCTATGCCCTCCAAAACCTTCCTTTTTCGGTTTTCCCGGGATGAGTTCCTGGTCCCTATATATTATATATACCCCACAAAGGGTAGTCTGTTTGGGGTCCAGGTAAGAGCTACTTGGGGACGCTCGAGCCTGGTCCGGTTTGGAATTTAGGCAATGGGGGTGTACGAGTTTAGGGCTTATGGGCTAAGGTTTCATGTAGGGGTTTAGGGGTGTGGGAGTTTGGGGTTTGGAGTTTAGGGGTTGCGTACATGTCTTGAGTTCAATGTAGGGCCGTAATAATTAGAATAGGTTAGAATAGGATTTTAATGAGGATGGGAAGACTTACAGTAGTAACTTATTCCCAATATAATATGGCCTAAAACCCTATGTTAATAGTTCTTTCAAGGCACCGATATGAGCAAGAGCCCTCGACCCTAAAGCCCAAGCCCTAACCCTTAACCTCAAACCCTCAATCCTAAAGACCCTCAACCCCTAAACCCTCAACCCAAATCCTTGAGTCTCAGCTTCCAAGGTCGCTGAAGCGAGCACGAGATATTCGGGAGCAGCTCGTGGACATGCTCGAGAAGGTGCCTCCAAGAGATGCGGGCTGTACTTGGAGGTTCACGGGTAGTTAGAAGGTGGGGTTACAAGTCCCTTGATACGGGTTATGTAGAAGAAGTATAGTCACCCTTCCTATAACCCCACATATGACTACTGGCCTTGACTTGACAGGGTTTGTCAAAGCTTATATCCCAGGAAACCGTCGGAGAACACGAGCAGAGGCCCCTACGAGCGTCGGGAGGTTAGGCAGAAAGGGGGGTTTAGGGTGTAGGGCTTGGGGTTTAGGGTATAGGTATGTTATGGGGGTTTAGGGGGGTTTCTGTTTAGTGCTCAGGTATAGGGCTTTAGGATTTGGGGATGCTTGTGCGGATTGTAATCTTTAGCCTGCAGACAGTAGAGCGTACAACACTTGAACCTCTCTCGTTTCCTGAACTCCGGAACCCAACCCAAACCCTTCAACCCTGAATCCCAAACCCACAAGCCCTACTCCCACTTCGAAGCTAGAGTTGCGAATCCACGAAAACTGCAGGTGGAGATAGAACATTCCTCTAACGTCCAAGATCTGGATGGCGCCTTGGCTGCACCGAAGCCAAGAGACGACAGCTCCCAAAACGGCCTGCTTGGAGGTTCAGGGGTAGCTATAAGTGGGACTTGTACTAATCTGGGTTATAAGTATAGTTACCCTACTTATAACACTACTTATAACTACCAATGAACCTCCAAGTGAGTCTTGATCCAATGCGCAGTCGGCACTGTAAACCTATCAAAGACCTTCCATCTTGTAGTCCCCCAGCCCCAGATCCCTAAACCGATCTGCGGTGGGTAAGCTATCTAGTGCACCCCTTACCTTTTCTTGTTTAACAGTTCTATATGGCTTACGTAGTTTGTTTTGCTAGCCCCCCTCCCCTTCAAAAACAAACGAGGGTTTCGGGTTGCCCAAGTTGGGTTTTGGAGTGTTCAAGACAACGGTATGCTGTATTAAACCCCTGAAGCCTAGAAACCCTGAACCCCACCTTAACCCCAAAACATGACTAAGATCCTTAGCAAGACCCCTGTACATGGAGAGTCGGAGGCTTACAGGTTTACATGCAGCCGGTCATGAAGCCGTGGAGCCTAAACCCTGAACACTCAAACCCTCAGACTCTAAACTGCCCGAAGCAATAAGCACAAGTTTGGGCATTCGTGTTCTGTTTAGCTTAGTGTGTCGATTTGGGTTTCAGTCAGTTTTGTTGTTTTTGATAGGCTTCTGTACTGGGTTCTATTGGGGTTGCGGGTTTCGGGCTCAGGGCTTTCTGTAGGTTTGGGCTTTCGGGTGAAGGATCTTTGCATCTACAAGGGGTGGATTTATCATGCATCGCGCGGCTTTTTTATGCATCGCACAGCGTCTACTTGCGGAAACCAGGATTCAAGCCAGTCTGTATGTTTTATAGTATCTAGTAAACTAGCTGNCGGCTTTTTTATGCATCGCACAGCGTCTACTTGCGGAAACCAGGATTCAAGCCAGTCTGTATGTTTTATAGTATCTAGTAAACTAGCTGTTCGACCAGCGTCTAGTTGGCGGATGCCAAAGCATTCCCGTGAAGGCGGCCAAGAGCTTCAGTTCCAACTTCCTTGATCGGGTGCTTGCGACATCGAGCGTCTACATGGGGAATGCCTGGTTTTGATTTGCTGCCACTGATGTGTTCCTTGACTGTATGCCTGCGAAATCGGGCGTCCACATGGGGAACTGCTGGTCTTGATTTGTTGCCACTCGGGTGCTTGCGACATCGAGCGTCCACATGGGGAATGGCTGGTTTTGCAATGCTAGTGGTGCGGAATAGCAGGAGGAGGATTTGCTGGTTTCATGAGAAACTTTCTTGTATCAGCTGTTGCTATCGAACAGGAGTCTCGGTCACGTTGTTTGGTCGGGAATCAACAACTCTCCCCTCGGCGCACCCACGCAATGCATGTATCGTGAAAGAAACTCCGCGACATCTCCTGACAAGTGAGCTTATGCAACTCGGAGACTGCAAACAGCGTCCACGAAGGGGCTTGAAAACAGCGTCTACTTGGGAATTGCTGTTTGTAACGGCAGTGCANATATACACGAAAAAGAGTCATAATTGCACTCAAGACCTGGCGTCGGCCACATATGCGAGGATTCTGCACGTTCTTCACTGCTGCTGCAAACACGGCGTCTACATCGGGATTCGTATTCCTTGATGCATAATTTCGCCGTTGATGTATATTTGTTCTGACGCAGCGGCTACATGGGGTGATGCATATTCCCACCGGGTGATGTAAGATAAATCCACTGGGTTGTTGTATATTTAATTAGGAAGGCCCCTCATTATGTTACACCCCGACCCTGAACCCTGTACACCCTAAACCCTCCTATAAAGTCCCGTACAAAGCCCCGAAAGGTCAGAGGAAGTCTATCCTCAGCGGCTTCTTCTACAACACCGCGCGCTTGCGAAAGGATGGGTTGGGCCCCAAGCGTGCCCAGTGTTGATTGATCACAGTCCCGCAGCCCAATCCCAATATCCCCGAAACCTTAAACCCTGAACCCAACAGCCGTGGTTGTTGCTTTTTCAAAACCGCCATAAAAGGGGTCAAGGGATCCTTGTGTTGCTGTGCTCTTTCCTGATTCTTAGGGCTTGGCGTTAGGCCCTTGCCAATTTGACGGTGTCGCCATGTGTCGCCTGTCAGAATGGTCGTGTGGTTTGATTCTCTTCTGGGAGTTTAGACGGTGTTCTGTTAAGCTTTCGCTTCTGAGGTGTTTAGGCCCATCCCGCGAGAGAACTTTGAAGAACTTGTGCGGACCCGTAAACCCTGAGCCTGAATCCAAAACAGTCAGCAGTATCATGATCTTGGACTTAGGCCCTTTGGAGGTTCAGGGTAGCGGATTAGGTGTTCCGCGTTCTCAGGTTTCGAGGGCTTAGCGAACTGTTAGGCTTTGAGTTCGAAGCAGTTGTCAGATATATTGTTGAATAGCTTGAACATGATTACAAACACGATTAATTGCCACAAACGCATGCCACCAGGGCGCACCATACTGTGCTTTTAGGGCTTCGTGTTGGAGCAAGCTCAGGGCAAGACTGACTGGAGCATCTTACACAACAGCGTTTTAAGGGTAGCGGAAAGACTCCAGTTCAAATAGTGGTTTCTCTTCAACTCCAAACCTTAATCCTGGTTCAGCCTTCCGTTTTAGTATGCCAGGTGGGCGTCTGCATGCATCGTACACGCGATGCCATCCTAAACCCTAAATCCTAAACCCCAGCTGAGCCCGAAGTCCGAACTGCCACGCTACTCTCAGGTTCCAGTCCCTGTCCCAACACCGGCTTAGAGTTGCATTTTGAGAGTTCAGGCTTTATATGATCCTTAACATGATCCTGATGTCTCAGGATCATGTTAAGATCAACATTCCGAGGGGCTCCGATGTAGCTTTTGGGGTTGAGGTTTTGGGGATTTAAATTAAGGTTCAGGCGCCAGTTTGGCCCTTTTTGTTCTGCCTTATTTTATGTCAGTTTCTTCCGTTCGCACATTCCAAGGCCCATGCATGAGGAAGTTTTGTGGCATCAGCATCAAACACAGTAAGACTGCCGAAGCCGAACGCTACCTAAACCGTAAATCCTTGTCCAAACCTTGAACTCCCGTAAAGCCGTTCCTGATGGTGCGCTCAGGTCCTACGTCACGGTGAAGCATCCGCACACTGTCACGACCTCACAGCCGTGGGTGTTCATGAGCTGCCCTAATTAGTCCGAGAAGCCCAGGCAGTTACTTGTATGGTTTGGGGTTTATGGGTTTAGGGTAACAGTGTACGATTCTATAGCTAAATCAGAATATGTAGTTTATCTAAGTTAGCGGTCGTCCGTTTTAGGATCATCCGAAAAGTACTGTGAGGGATTAAGTGGGCTTCTAGCGTGCGTTCACTTCACGAGGTTTGGAGGTCAGGACTGTCTTTCGGGTCCTTAGGTCGTCGTTTGGTTCAAACATTAGGGGAAAGGAGCGGGGGGGGGGGGGGA